>PVNU02000444.1:0-90693 GCA_003013855.2 Liriodendron chinense | reverse complement strand
AATTCGCTTGAGAAAGAGCATTGATGATGGGAAATTCATCAATGAACAGGAATTTTGGCCAGTCTGAGGTTTCGTTCATTGGAGGAGAAGCTGGCAAAGTGAGGCCAATGCCTCTTCCTTGGTTCCCTCAGCCTTTCACCTCTTCAGACAAGCCCGTTTCTATGTTCACCCTGACCACCGGCTTCTTCAGAAGCTTCCTTCCCAATCTCCACTAGATTCTCCAAGGTTCTCCCTCGTCGAAATGTCACCTGATGATGCATCCCCAGTCAATGAGTTCCTCCTGTAGGAAACACATCAATGGACAAATATAGTCATGCATCTACCTAGTTTAGCACAATCAGTAGATAGAAAGATAGAAATCACTAGAAGGCGATTGTTCATCGCAATTAGGACGATGGTATAAGCATCCCTAGGCATTGATCAGGGTGGGAGCCTATGTGCAACATGGGTTCACCCAAAATTAAAGTGGTGCACACATGGAGGGTCACATGCGCCTATATTTTTGTCAAGAGGACTACACCTGTATCCGAAGGTAATTCTTTCAGCTTGGAGCACTTGGAAGAGAATGGAGGTATGGATATCGACCACATCGGTGCTTGCTTGGCTGAAAGTGTCGATCAAGGCGTCCCACTGCCATTGTACAGCCATCCAAGCACCCCCCATTTGGAGGCAGTACTTGCACTGTATCTCTGTTCTTGCTTGCCTGTTCCGGTACCCAAAGAGATGACCAGGAGTTTGCGGCAGTCGATCGTCTTCATTGGAAAGAAATCCATGTTTTCCACATGAATCTCCTTGCTTATATGACTAATGGACATTAATGTCTGTATAGAGTCACACATTCACACAGTCATTAGCATTTGCATATCGTAAATTTGGGAGCATTCCTACAAGTGGGAAACTTTACTAGTCCATTAGAACAACTTACTGGATTATTAGCAGCAACTCCACCATCGATGAGATTGAAGCCTCGAATTTTACCAAGGGTGTCTTTAGTTTCAAAGTAGTGAGCGGGAAGATACGTCGGAGCAGCAGATGTACTTATGCAGATATCCGATAGAAGGGCATTCATCGAAACATCAGTTCTTGCCTATATAATGCACAATCAACACATTCAAGAAATAAGTTGCATTTCCTTCAAAATGAAATCAAATCATGGCGACTTAGGGAGGGAAGAAGGGCGGTACTCTACTTCGTAGGTAGTGAAGATGGATGGTTGAAGAAGCTTGATGTCGAAAGTGGGAATAAGGACATTCGTTAGAGTGTCCTGGATCCTCGTCTGGCCCAGTAGTTGTTGCACTTTTGAATGTAGGAATTTTCCATTATACTTGGGTCCGGAGATTGCACCAACCAAGCTTTTTACAGAACTCAAAACACCGGAGCTGCAGAGAGAGCACATTGAGTGTGTTATCTACAGTACTTGTACCTCAAAAAAAGCTGTCCAATTCATGAGACCCACGGTAGATTGATCATGCGGCTGAGATCAGTTTGATTGAACGAATTAAACAGCTTAATTAGCAATGAGAAGTTGGTCATTTTTTTCCTCAATTTGGACGAGTCATGACTCAACTCAAGCATTTCTGTTTTTGTTTTTTGTTTACCGTTTTTGAGGAAAAATCTTAGGGCAGTTCTCCAGGTAAAATTCGTTGATATCCTTGGCAGCGAAGAGCGGACGGTTGTTCTTGTCCGGAGCTGTAAGCATGGCGGTCACTAGCCCCCCTGTGCTCGTTCCTGCGATCAGATCGAAGTAGTCTGCGAGCCTCGCATCCTCACCGTCCAACTCCTGCAGTAAAACAAACTTCATTCATTGTGTACAACCACGAACATGTCATGGGCCGAAAATTGCTGGATCCGATGATCTTGACCATTTAAAGAAATAGATGTACAAAATCCAATAATTCTGATTGGTAACTTTTGTAGGACATTTTTTTGCATGGTTAGGATAATCGGATCAATGATTTTTGGCCCACTTTCTATTACGATTTGGATGGCTCAGATCATTTGTACGCATATCTCAAAGTAATATATAAACTCGGGACTACGAAAATTATTATCTCGACTCCCACAAATAAATGTGACAGTCGGGGAGTGGGACATGAAAGTGGGACATGAAACTTCCGATTAGTGGGTATTGTTAGCATCTTGACGGACCACCTGATGAAGGATCATCTATCCGTTCATCAAGTGGAGGCACTTGATGAACGTGTCTCCATCCACCATTGCTCAGTTGCCACGTGTCTTCCATTCCACAAAGATCATAAGGGCTTCTCACCTGGAGCTTGGATTCGAGGAAGGCGAGGATGGTCCCAGGGATTATGCCCCGCACACCTCCACCGTCGATGTTCAGCACCGTGACCATCTCTCCGAGAGAAGGCGTTGGATTTACCGTTTCCCCATTGCTCGCCATTTCTCGCTTGATAGCCCGAGTACTACCTAAAAAGGAAGCTTCAGAATACGAGAAGAGAAGGAAATGAGGTTGGTTTAATGTTTTGTGGGGGTTGAGTATAGTAGTATATATAGGCGGTTAAACCATGTACACGCAGGGCGGATATAGTGCTAATACCACAATATCATCATGTTAGCTGACTCGCTTTCGGCCGAGCCCATGCCTAAAACATGAGAAGCCACGTGGCATACAAATCCAAGCTCCACTCTCTATATTATCTAGCTCGTGGGTCCCTTTCACAAGTTGGTAGGGACGAAAGATTCCTACTACCAGAGGGGGCCATGCATACCATAAGAAACAAAGGAATTACAAATTTCGGCCTGCTCCAAAAGTTCAGTGGGCCTGAGTAGTTTTCAAATAGTCAGTACTGATTCCCATCCTCTGGTTCACATGAGTTTTAAATCTAACATGTTGGCACAACTGATGGATGGATTGAATGTATTACGGAATTGTGATGAGCCAAACGGGCTTTTCGTATTGAAACGATTTCTATGAAGAAAAATGCTCCATTGGTCTCAGAGCACGGTTGTTATAGAGTTCGGTTGCATTGGGCCACTTTAGCAGTTTATCCAAGCTTGGCCTCATCATGAATGAACCATGCCCAAAAAAATTCTTACTCTATATTTTTTTTTTTCACTGCTGACAGTTAAATGCATGGTTAAGAAAAAATTGCACCAGCAATCCACATATTCAATTAAAAACGTCAAAAGATCCAATGGCTAGGATATTTCCATTTGGGAAAGTTTTGAGGTATGGTCCATCCATGACTAGTCGGTCGGATTAATGCCTTGGATAGACCATGAGGGCCACATGTACAAATTCCATACACGTCACTTCAGAAGTTATCTGTATACTAAGAACAGGAAACTCTTTCTTCAAATTACATGTATCGGTCTAACATTTTATATGATCTAATCATTCTACTAAATTTTGAAATTATAATTTAAAATATTTGTCCGGTGCTTTCAAAGATAAGTCATAGTGCTCCTAGAAAAATCAGTTCACTTGGGCAGTCCAATTGAGCAATCTGAACTATCCATTAAGTCCAAAACACATTTCATACACTCTAATGCAAAAATGGCACTGATCAATGATAATCCAACCCATCCTAGATTTAGCCTTTTTTATATCCATCCAATTTCTAAGCCAAGGATGGCATGGTTATGATTTTTGTGTAAACGATGTTGACCTTTCCCATTAAAGGCCATTGATCAAATGGTTAATATTTTTCAAATCAGTACAATGTTTTTGTTCTAGTCGATGAAATGTGTTGAGCCTAATGAACAGTCTAGATCAATGGATTGGACTGTCTAAGTGTTCAAATGGAAATAGGAGCACTAAAATTTAGCGTGCTTTGAAAGCACTGGAGCATTTCTCCTTATATTAATCTAATTTATGTGATTATCTAAGTCCAACTGGCTGGACCATCATTTATCCTTCTTATATTAATCCAATTTATGAGATGGTCTCAAGTCCAATCGGTTGGACCATAATTTACAGTCCACACAGCAAAGTAACTTCAATCTATCATATGATTGTGACATCCAATCCTTCTAATAGGATTGCCTCACCGTGAAAGTGACCTTATGTGAAAATCAGCCCCATCCACTCATCAGGTAGGACACACAATAGGGAACAATATCAAATGATTGATAAATTTCAGACTAGTGGCTGTGACTCATTTTTTGTATGATAAAACCAATTGGACAAGTTGGATCTTATGTACGTATAGGATAGGTTGGAAGTTATTCAGTGGGTGGACCGTAAACTATGGTCCAACTAATTGGACTTGAGACCTGTTCATGAAATATGCTTAAAGAGTCGGTTTTACGCAAACTATCATCTAGCTAGCCTTGAGTTAGGACAAGTAGGGGCAACGGATTATCCACACTGTAGATCCAATGTCGAAGGGAGTTGACCAAAGTCTCTCATATGGAACAACCCCAAGCCTACAAATAGAACGCTACCCACAAAATACAATAAGGGTTCATGTTCAGGCGGAAGAAAAAGCCCACACATTGGATGGCAATGACCTTCTAATCTAGGTGTTACACGGAGAGTTCATGTCAGCATCGGAGCCCATCAAATGAATGATCTAGATCACCAACCAATGGACCCCACTTATACGAACTTAAAGGTTGATGATAATCTCTATGCCTTACCTAAACATGAAAACATGAAAAATGCTGGGTGTAAACGTGTACATGTGTTTTGCATGTAGGCCCATCTACTATCTATTTGACCCTACATATATTAGAAATCTCCGAAGGACTTTCAATCTAATCCTCCAACCACGTCAGAGGAAACTTGAAATAAACGTTTCTTAAAAGTTTTCTCATCTTAGAAGCTGATTTTTGCAGCGAGGCAATGCTGGTGGGGTGAATCTTTCATGATAGTGAACATTAATTTGCTGCCCTGATAAAGGTTCATGCATGATTACCAATTCCAAAACTCAGGTGACTCAGCTCAAAACTTGGTTAAGCTATCTCGACCTAGCAAGCACTGCACCTGACACGGCTTAGACCTGATGAGACTCGTTGACTTGACTTGATGACTCAGTTGACTCAGTGTGACTCGAACCCCCCACTTGTGGAGAGATAATTTATTAAAAATAAGTTAAACTAGATTTAACTATTTTAAATATGAGAAATGTTGTGGTGCTCTCATAACATTATAGACCCTCCTAATTGCATTGGTTCACTTGGAATAGATCTTAATTGTCCAGCAAGTCTATAAACATTTCTTAAACTAATCTACAAAAACTAATCATACTGATCGGATGGTCAAATCCTTCTATGATTTGGGCTTATTCTCTATAGCCATGAATTTTTAAGCCATTGGGCCTATTTTTTGGCAAATGGTGTCAACACTAGAAATTAAAGGCCATTGGTCAAATGGTTAATATTTGTCTAATCAATGTCTTGGCAATCTATGAATTGAGTGTTGGACCTAATGAACAATATTATTGCATGACAAAGCTGTCGTAGGAGGTTGGATGTCATTAGGAACTTGGGGTGGGGTGAGCGTTGCGGCAAGACGGTCGAACAAAGCTTGTAGTCCTTGGATAGCTTGAAGGTACCCCTGTCGGAATTCTCTGAACTTTGTTGATATCAGAGGTTAATCCCGTAGATCACCGACCATTGTTGTCGTTGCTTGCACTAGAAGCTATCTTCCAAAGGGTTGTCCTCGCTCTGATACCAACTTGACGCAGCGTGAATGAGTTGAGATCGAGTACCGTCTCTCTCACAGGATAGCTACTATAAATCTACGGAGCTACTGGAACTTCTCAACCAATCTTCCTCGAATTCATGAGGGGATATCTCAAATCCACGACATCAATCTTTGAATCCACGAAGAATAAAAGATTAAAAGTTTGAAATTTTCATTTATCAAAGCAAGATCCCGTTAACAATGAATTAAAACGAGTATTTATACTCCTCAATACAATAGAAACCCTAAAATACAAACTTAGAACAAGTTTTAAGCAAACTAGGAAACAAATCATGAAAATCTAAGCAAATTGGCGCAACATTAGCTCAAGATCAGGCGCCTGAAGTGGCGAGGTCGGGCGACCAAAATACCTAAAAAATGTCCAGAGATAAAATCTGATTTTCTGGACCAATTTCGGGTGACCGAGATGGTCTCTCAGGCGCCCGAACAGTGCATTGGGTGACCGATTTAAGAAACTGAACTGCCTCAAAAGAGTCCGGCGAGTTTTATTGTATTTTTGCAAGGGGGTTCAGGCTACCGAGCAATGCAGGTCTCATCTTGGGCTTCTTTCTTTAGTCCTTCCTTTAGTCCCTCTTTCTCTAGCCCTTCCTTTGGTCCTTCTTCGTCTTCAATCAGAAGTATCCTTACTACATCAATAGCCAGCCAATCTTCTCAGGTCATGTACGGTTAAGTTTGACGATCTTAGCGCTTGGGGTCAAAGTTATTCAGTTGGAATTGAGCCACATAGTCAGTTCTGGGACGCCCACACACACATTACACGTGGCGACACTGATGGCTAAGATATTCCTAGTTGGGAAAGTTTTAGTCATTGTACATCCATGACCAGTCTATCAGATTAATTAATGCCTTGGATATATTAACCATATGGGCCACATGTACTAATTTCATACACGTCGCCTCAGAAGTCTGTTTGATAAGAATAGGAAACTATTTCTTTAAATTGCATGTATCTGTCTAGCATTTTATATGATATAATCCCTTCAAAGCACATGACTAAAATTTTGAAATTATAACTTAAAATATTTGCCCAGTACTATCATAAATAGGTCATATATAGTACCCATAGTGGCTCGCCTGCTAGCCGAGCTAGAAGACGTGCGTAGGCGTTTCAACAGTGGGTCTCAGGTTCCAGTGCGAAGGAGACACACCAACCCACCCACCTTGCTCCCCAAGTAACACGGTGGGTGGGTTGCATGACTAAAAAAACAAAGTTATAGTACTCCTAGAAGAATCGGTTCACCGGGGCAGTCCAATTGAGCAATCTGAACTGTCCATTGAGTCCAGGACACATTTCATACACTCTAATGCAAAATTACACTGATCAATGATGATCCAACCCATCCTTGATTTAGCCTTTTATTCTATCCATCTCATTTCTAAGCCATGGATGGCATGGTTATGATCGCCTCACAAAAGTGATTCTTGAGAATCATAAGCAATCCATTATGGACCAACAAAATAGATGGATCAAACTGCTGATTGGAACTTTTTTTTTGTTGTAAATGATGTTGACCGTTCTCATTAAAGGCCATTGATCAAATGGTTAATATTCATCAAATCAGTCCAATGATTACGTGGCAATCCATGAAATGTGTTGGGCATCATGAACAGTGTAGATCAATGGATTGGACTGTCTAAATATTCACATGGAACTAAGAGTGCTATAATTTAGTGTGCTTTGAAAGCACCGGGAGCATCTCTCCTCATATTAATCTAATTTATGGGATGATCTCAAAGTCCAATTGGTTAGACCATCATTTCTCCTTCTTATATTAATCTAATTTATAAGATGGTCTCTAGTCCAATTACTTGGACCATGATTTACGGTCCACCTAGCAAAATAACTTCAATCTATCATATGATTGTGACATCCAATCCTTTCAATAGGTTTGCCTCACCATGAAGATCACCTTTGGTGAAAATCAGCCCTATCCACTCATTAATCATTGATAAATAACAAAATACAAGTGTAGTCTAATCGATTAGTGGTTGTAGCTCATTTTTGCACGATATAACTAATTAGACTAGTTGGATCTTACAGTATAACCAATTGGACTAATTGGATCTTATGTACCCCAATTGGACTAATTGGATCTTACGTACCCACAAGATAGGTTTGAAGTTATTCAGAGGGTGGACCATAAACTATGGTCCAACCAATTGGACTTCAGACCTCCTCATGAAATATGCTTAGAGTTCGTTTTATGCAAAATATCATCTAGCCTTGAGTTTGGACGAGTAGGGTCAATGGATCAGTGATCCACACCGTTTGATTGTCAGACCCAATGCTGATGGGAGTTTACCAAAGTCTCCCAGATGGAACAACCCTAAGCCAACAAATAGAAGGTCATGCAAAAATACAGAAAGGGTTCATGTTCAGCAGAAGAAGAAGCCCACAGATTGAATGGTAATGATCTTCTAATCTGGGAGTTATTCCCAGAGTCCATGTCAGCATAAGAGCCCATCAGATGCATGATTTAGATCACCAACCGATGGACTACACTGGTACAAACATAAAGGTTGATGATAATCTCTATGCCTTACCTAAACATGAAAACATGAAGCACTACTTTGATTAAACGTGTACATGAGTTTTGTGTGTAGGCCATCTATACATTATCTATTTGACCGTACATTTCTTAGAATTCTTTGAGAGACTTTCAATCAAACCCTCCAACCACGTACGTGGAAGCATGAAATTATAAACGTTTCTCATCTGAGACACCGATTTTTGCAGTGAAGCCATGCTAGTGGGGTGAATCTTTCGTAATCTTGACCATTAATTTGCTGGCCCTGATAAAGTTTCATGCAAGATCACCAATTCCAAAACTCCTGACTCAACTCAAAACTTGTATAAGCCATCTTGACTTAGCAAGGACTGCGCCTGACTAGGCCTAGACCTGATGAAACTTGTTGAGTCGACTTGATGGCTCAGTCAACTCGGTGTGACTCGAACCCCCCACTTGAGGAGAGATTTTATTAAAAAAAAAAGTTAAACTAGAATTAACTTTTATAAATATGAGAAATGCAGTGGTGCTCTCATAGCATTATAAACCCTCCTAGTTGCATTGGATCACTTGGATTACTCGATCTTAATTAAGGTCCAGTAAGTCTATAGACATTTCTTAGACTATCGTACAAAAATTAATCATACTGATTGGATGGTCCAATCCTTCTTTGATTTGGGCTTATACTTTATACCCATCAATTTTTAAGCCATTGTGCCTATTTTTTGGTAAATTATGTTGACACAGAAATTAAAGGCCATTGATCAAATGGTTAATATTTGTCTAATCAGTGTCATGATAGTCCACGAAATGAGTATTGGACCTAATCATGTTGTCCGGTGTTTGTCGCTACCCTTGTCTATGGGTGGTATCGTCGGGTTTTTTGGGGTTTTTCGGGTGTATGATAGGTGGGTCTTGGATTCTTTTTGTGCCGACCCAAATGTAGTTTTTTGTATAGGCCATGTTTATTGTTAATAAAATCTTCTTCCTTTAATATTTAAAAAAAAAAAAAAAAAAAAAGAGGAGTGTTAGACCTAATAAACGTTTAAGTGCTCAAATGCAACTAGGAGTACTATAACTTAGGTGCCGTTTGGTAAACTGAAAAATAAGATCTGAAACTTAATTTAAGTGCTGAAAACTTAAAGTACTGCATTTAAGTACTCACAAGTATTGAAGAATCTGTTTGGTAATTTGTCTGAAAAAGTCATGATATCTGAAAATAAGTACTTTTTTCATAAAAACATGTTTGGTAAACATAGACTACAAATGTCTGAAAATTGACAATTTGTCATATTTACCTCTATTATTTCAATTTATAATTTTGTACAAAACAAGAAGAAGCATATTATTATCATGCCACTAATAAAATTTTAATAAATTCCCTACTATATAAAGTCAAGTACATGTATGGTTTAGATCTATGGATGATGTGGATGTACAACATGTATCGTAATGGGGCCTAAGTGCTGGATGTGAATTTAAAGTAGCGTTGCAACCAAGAAGGACGTGGATCAGCTACTAACCGCGCGATTAGCAAGATTTCCTACTGAATTAAGTGAGGTCACCAAGTTATGTGGGCCCACCACGACGTATGTGTTGTATCCACACTGTCCATCCATTTTTAGATATCATTTTAGGGCATGAGCCAAAGGAGGTCGATCGAAGGCTCAAGGTGACTGTTCCACATAAAATAGTAGGGAGAGCGACGCCCAACGTTCCAAGGGCCACCGTGACGTTTTCTTGAGATCTAACCTATTTGTAAGTTAATAGAGACATGGAAGAAGAGAAAACACAAATATCAGCTTGATCAAAAATTTCTATGACCCCCAAGAAGTTTTCAACTCTAGGCGTTCAATCCCCACTGTTTTTTGTGGTGGGGTCTACTTGAGCTTTGGATCTACCTCATTCTTTGGCTCATACCCTAAAACGATCTCTCCAAATGGATGGATGGTGTGGAAGCAACACATTATGGTGGAGCTCATAGAACTTGGGGATGTCACTTCAGTTGCGAATCTCACTACTCATGTACAACCTGGAATGAGCTGGATGCCGATTTCCTGCGAAAGGAGTTCCCGCTTTGGGATACTAGGTGGTGCCCACCGTGATGATTGTGAGAAATCCACTCCGTCCATCCATTTTTCCATATCATTTTAGGACAAGAAACCAAAATTAAGTGGATCCAAAACTCAAGGTGCCCATACAGAGGAAACAGTGGAGATTCAGTGACCACCATTAAAACTACGTTAATTGTCCATTAATGGGCCAAGAAAGTTTTGAATGAAGCTTATATTTATTTTACACGTCATCCAAACTAATATGAACTTATCAACAGATTGGATGGAAAATAAGCACAATGGAAGCATTAAGGTGTGCCCTACAAAGTTTTTAATGGTAGGATGTTCAATAACCACTATCTCCTAGCATATGGCTCATCTGGTTATTGGATCTGATTAATTTTTTATTAATGCCCTAAAATAATGTGTAAAAACAGATGGACAACATGGATATAAAATACATGCATCATGGTGGGCCCACCTTAGCCTTGAATCAACCTATTTTTTAGTTCTTGAGGGTAGCAAGTTGCGAGGTTTGGCCGTTCAAGAGAGAGAGGCGTGTGTTGTTAGAAGAGTGATTCGATGGTTTTATTTAAGGGTAGCATTGTCTTTTAAAAAATACAGTAATGAACATGTAACTGTGTGGATGTTATATATATATATATATATATATATATATATATATATATATATATATATATATATCAAGGTGGGCCATACGTTCAGGGAAACTCTACAATTAAAAACTTCTTGTTGGCTAAAAACGTTTCTGATCAAGCAAATATTTGGGTTTTCCCTTCTTCCATGTCTGTGTTAACTTATGAACAAGTTGGATCTCAAAAAAATCATGGTGGACCCTAGGAAGGTTTCAATGGTGGGTGTCATTATCCCACTATTTCCTATGGTGGGGTCCACTTGAGCTTTGAATCTACCTCATTCTTTGGTTTATGCCCTAAAATGATCTCTCCAAATGGATGGACGGTGTGGATACAACACATACATCATGGTGGGGCCCACAAAACTTGGTGACGTCATAGCTAATCCGCATCCACTTTGCTAGCTTGTAGCCCACGCACTTACTCCTTTGAAGGGTAGAGTTGTCATTAAAAAAAATTAAAAACCTAAATCACTTACTGCATTCAGCCTTAAGTTTTAAGTCAAATGAGCAAAGCTGAAAAAAAATCTAAAGTTTTCAATGAAATTTAAATTCATCACTTAATTTTTTAGATTTGTCAAACAATCTGAATCCAAAAAAATCACTGAAAATGACTCATTTCAACGATAATAAGTTTTACCAAACAGGCCCTTATAGTGCTTTAAAAGCATTGGAGCATTTCTCCTTATGCTTGGAATCCAACGAACCTCCACCACTACGGACAACAGTATCATCTAGCCTTGAGATTGGATAGGTAGGGTCCATGAATAAGTGATCCACACCATTTGATTGTCAGACCCATGCAGCTGGGAGTTAACCAAGGCCAAGGCAAGGATATGGACCAAGAAAAATAACTTCAACCTATCATATGATAGCGACATCCAACCTTTTCAATTAGTTTGCCTCACCATGAGGCTCACCTTGTGCCAAGGTGGGCCCCACAATATGGAACAATGTCTATGGCATAGCCGTGGGTGGAACAAGATCAATCACAGTCTTTCTCATGGATAATTGATCTGAATCTACGGACCTATCGAAAATCCTCAATCGATCTTCCTTGATTTCTCAAGGGGCACTTGAATAACACAAGTAAAACAGAGATAAACTCAAGAGATTTTGCTTAAAAATTGAATAATGAATCATTTACAATGAAAATAATTAAGCTAGTTTAAATAGTGTAGCAACTACTTAGAAACCCTAAAATGAGATAAGGAAGTCCTAATTGAAAACGATAAGTTCGCGGGTCTCTGTGAGAATCGGGCGACCCGTCGGCAAAGGGCCTAACCAATCATAGATGAGCCCAAGCAGTCCAACAAGCTAGGTTGCCTTCCTCCACAAATTCGACCGATCTGGGGACCGGTCATCCCACCCGTCGTCAGAAGACTTTTCATGTGAGAATTTTTTTAATCTTCTGCTCCTCTTTTAACTCCTTTCTTTGGTTCTTCTGAGCCCACCTCAGGTCATTCTCTTAGCTCTTTTCTTTCCTCGATCAGGGGGTTCCCTCACTGCATCAATCTCCCCCACTCGAAAGAAACTCAGCCTCGAGTTTTGATGCGACATCGACCCAAGATCCACGTTCCTTGATTTCACCGGGCGTGTCATAGTGGCTCTCGCTCTTGACACATGAAACATGCATCTCTCTATCTTGCGCCTTATTTCATGCTCAACTCCTCACACTACAAGGAAATTGATTGCCCCTCCGCTTTAGAAGTTTTGGGGTTTTCTTCTAGGGTCTTAGGAGTGAGCACAATCCTCCTTCCGTCCTTGACGAACACGATAATGTTGTCTCATCCTTGATGCGTAGCGTCTCGATCAAATTACTGCCATGGTCGCCTAAGTATCATGTAACAAGTGTCATGTCGATAACGTCACACAGAACTTGGTCTTTATATGTCCTCCCTATCTAAAAGGAAACAAGGCACCATTCCTTAACCATCGTCACATTATCCATTTGAATTCATCCAATCGTGTACGGAGATTAATGTGGTATAACATCAAGTTTTAGTTTATCTACCATCGACCGTGACATGATGTTCTCGCAACTACTCCCATCAATGATGACATCACTGGTCCTTCCTTCCACTGTGCAACTTGTGCGGAAGAGATTGTGTCGCTGAGGGTTGGTGCTCATCTCGGGAGCATACACCTTTCGTTGCACGATCAAGGATATGCCTTGATCTCCAGAAATTCACTCAGTACCATCCTCATCATTCTCAGCTTGTTCAGCGTCTTCAGCCTCTGGATCAACTGGTGTTTCTTCTTTAGTTATGGCTATATTAGCCGTTGGTTTCTGTGGGCATATGTTTGAGAGATGGCTTGGCTATCCACACCTGAACAATAATCAGGCCTAGGCCGACATATAGGTTGGGAGTTTTATTAGGGCATGGTGCTACTACTGCACGTTGGGATCTTTTTAGACCACTTCCTAATGCACAGGTTGCAACCATAGGGGGTTGAGAATGCCCAACAGTGGTCTCCTTCCCTTTAGATAGTGATGAGTCTTCGGTGGGGTCCATCGTAGTAACATGAGTCGAGAAAGAGGGATGCCCAACGATTCTAGTTAGTTGAATTTCATCACAGTTAGCATATTGCAAGGCCTCTTCCGTGGTCCAGACCAAAAACATTTTAACACAATCCTGAATGTCAACTCTCAAGCCATCGAAAAATCTCGCAACCTTTTGAGCATCCTTCTCCGACAGGTCATTACGCATTGCTAATCTGTTAAACTCAATTGCGTACTCATCAACAGTTCGATTGCCCTGATGATAATTCTGATATTTTTGGAATAATGCTTGCTCATAATCAAGGGTAAGAAGCGAGATCAAAGAAGTTGTCGCATCCTGGGCCATGACTGGATAGGCAACTTATTATGTTAGGTTTGGGAGAGCTATAATTGCTCCCACCATGTGTAGGCACCCGATTTCAACTTATATGCCACAAGTTTCACCTTCTTCTCCTCCAGAACATCTATATATTTAAAGAAGTTCTCTACTTCCGTTCCGCTAACTAATCTAAGAACTCTTTAACACGTAATAGGCCATTGAACGCAGGGAGTTCAGCCTTACCTCTCTAATATCGCTCAACTCGATCTCCACGATCATTACCATGTACTAGCTGCTGCGCAAGGAGATTCTCTACATCTTCATTACTGTCATCAGAATTTACTGCTTTAGGTTGAGGATTAGCGGCTAGAAGGGCCGGACAAAACGTTGGATTATTTCGAACTGCGATCACAGGCAGTTGCGCACCACTCGGAGCCTATTGCGGAGCCAACGCCGATGCGATCTGATCGAGAGATGGTTGCAACCCTTGCATAGAAATCTCAAACGATCTCTCAAGAGCCTCCATCTTCTCCACTAGATATTTCGTCCCCTGATCATTGTTCGCGAGATTGTTGTAACGTTCTTCACTAGATGCCATCTTTTTAAGGTTATTCCTCACTCCGATACCAACTTACTTAATGCAGTCGTGGGTGGAACCAGATCGATCACCTTCTATCTCGTGCATAACTGATCTGAATCAACGGACCCATCGGGAATCCTCAACCGATTTTCCTTGATTTCTCAAGGGGCACTCGAAGAACACAAGTAAAACAAAGATAAACTCAAAGAATTTTGCTTAAAATTTGAATAATGAATCCTCTACAACGAAAATAAACTAGTTTAAATAGTGTATAGCAACTACTTAGAAACCCTAAAATGAGATTAGGAAGAGCTTTAATAAAAAACGGAAACAAATTAGTTTAAAAACAATAAGTTCGTGGGTCTCTACGAGCGTCGGGCGACCGGTCGGCAGGCGGCCATGACCGGTCGTGGATAAGCCCGGGCAGTCCAGCAAGTTGGGCTGCCTTCTTGCATAAATTCGACCAGTCTGCAAATCAGTAATCAAAAGACTTTTGATGTGAGAATTATTTTTATCTTTTGCTCCTCTTCTGCTCCTCTTTTTACTCCTTAATTTCTTTAGTTCTTTTGGGCCCACTCTCAGGTCATTCCCTTGACTCTTTTCCTTCCTTGATCAGGGGTTGCCTCACTCGTCCAGCCATGGATAAATAACAAAATACAAGTGGTCTGCTAATAAGTGGTTATTGCTTTTTTTTTTCCAATCAGACTAGTCGGATGTTCCTGCGTATGTGTACGTAGAGGATAGGTTGGAAGTTATTCAGTGGGTGCACCACAAACTATTGTCCAACTAATTGGACTTGAGACCTCGTTACAAACAACAGTATAATCCAACCATGAGTTTGGATAAGTAGGGTCAATCGATCAGTGATCCACACCGTTTTGTTGTCCGACCCACACAGATGGGAGTTAGCCAAAGTCTCCCAGTTGGAACAATCCCAACCCTACAAGTAGAAGGTTACGCAGAAAACGCAGCAAGCTGGGTCCATGTTCAGTGGAAGAAAAGGCCACAGATTGGATGTCAATGATCTTCTAATCTGAGAGGCATTCGTAGAGTACACGTCAGCATAGGAGCCCATCATATAAATGATCTAGATCATCATGGACCAAACGTACTCCGTGCGAAAGCCTTGCGCAGAAAGTTCCTGCGCGGGGAACCTAGGTAGGGCCCACCATGATGTTTTCTAGATATCCACCATGTCCATCTGCTTTTTTACATCATTTTAGGATACTATACAAAAAATGAACCGGATCCCAAACTCAAGTGGGCCGCAATAAAGAAAAGGTGGGCCGGGTAATTCTCACCGTTGAAACCTCACTAGGGTCCATAGTGATGTTTATATGCCATCAATACCGTTCATAAAGTCATTCCTACTGGGATAAACTGAAATCACAAATATTATTCTGATTTAAAACTTCTGTGACCCCACGAATATTTCAACTGTGGATTTTTAATCCTCACATTTTCGGCCCGCTTGAGTCTTGGATCCAGATCGCTTTTTATCTAATGTCCTAAAATGAGCTAACAAAATGGATGGACACTGTGGATTTCTCAAAAACATCACGGTGGGCCCCACCTAAGTTCCCGGGCAAGAACTTCCTGCGCAAGGCTGTACAAATTTAGAAGCTTGAAGTTGGTGGTAATCCGCGTCCGACCCAAACTGTACAAATTTAGTAAGTTGGTGGTAATCTCCAAGCAGTACCTCAACATGAAAACATGGAACATGCTTTGATTAAACGTGCACATGTGTTTTGTGTGTGGGCCCACTTATCGTCTATTTAACTGTACATGTCTTGGAATTATCCGAGAGACTTTCGACCATGTGCGCGGCCGAGAAAACGCGATATAAACGTTTCTAGAAAGGTTCCTCATACGAGCTAACCGATTTTTGCAGACATGGATTGCCAGTGTCGGGACTAGAAGTTGTGTGGGGCCCACAGATATGCCCATCAGAAATCCACTCCGTCCATCAATTTGCAAAACTCATGTGCACCACACCATACTAGACAGTGGTGACAGAAATTTCCACGATTGAAACCTTCCTAGAGCCGACCGTTATGTTTTTATGATATCCAAACTGTTCATAGGGTTATTAACACTCAGATAAACTGTAGGCATATAATATCATCTAGATACAAAATTTCTGTGGCCCCCACAAAGTTTCCAATGGTGGGAGTTCCATCCTGCAGGTTTCGTCTGGTGTGGACGACATGAGTTTTGGATCTGCCTTATTTTTAATCCCTGTCCTATTGTTTTCTTGCAAAACTGATGTACGAAATAGATTCATCATGGGAATTTCTATGGGCCTAAACAGCTTCCGACCACAGGAACTTCCCCTGTCTAGGGTCATAGGCAATCCGTATCCGATATTTGTACAGAAACCATGCTGGTGGGGTCAATCTTTCATGATTTTGACCATTAATTTGCTGGCCATGATAAAGGTTATCCAAGCTTACGTAGTTCCTAACCTTGCTGACTCCACTCGAAGCTTGGTTGAGCCACCTACTAAGATTTGGATTGGATCCTCGACCTAGACTCGAGAGACTCGTTGAGTCAGCTTGATGGCTTGGTGAGACATGAACCCACTTGTTAGGGAGACATTTTATTAAAAATAAGTTATACTTGTTTACACCTCACCTATCATACCCGATTAAACAATCCAAAAGGTGCCACATGGCAGCCATGACACAAGTGGTGTAGATGAAATTTAATGGGAGGAGTTAGATATGGGTGCACATATGAGAGCATTAATTGCTAGTGTCTCATGAAAGTAGATACAAGAGTCCAATGACATGAGAACTCTAGTAAATTTTTTATTCAACAGCCCAGTGACATGAGGACTTGATAAAGCTTTCTACACATTACCGAATAGCAAGAGACATGCACAATCTCTTGTACACGTGGCCTAATACATATTCAAGTCTCTCAGGATATATGTCAAATCATACGCATGGTCACTACCTCCCAGAAGCCTATAAAAGAAACATTTGAAGAAGAGCTTCAGGCCCTCGCCACACACAATCAATCAATACTTCTGTCATTGGATTCCACCGATCACTACTGGGAAAAAAAGTCCCTAACACAAGGTAAGAAGATCCCGTTCTGAAGAACTAACCCTCTCCTTCTAAAACACCCGATCGCTATAACATTGCTAGCTAAACAATTAGATCAACTTTCACAGGTTTCATCTTGTAGTTTGGCACTCGGGGTCACAAGTGTTCAATCAATTTAAGTCAAGCATCTGACACTATTCCTAGTCGCACATGTTTGACCACATTTGGACCATTTGGAACAAGTGTGGCCACATGTTTGGATTAAACGACAACAATATTAAATTTAACTATTTCAAATGTGAGAAATGCTCTAATTTCCATTAGCATTTTGACTCCTAGCAATGGCTCTACACAAACTATCTACTGGTAGTTTTGCCTCGTGCGAATCGTTTGAGACTAATTGATCAGTGGTTCAAGACTGAGTGCTCATGGTTCTGAAGGCAGCTCCTCACTAACCATCCAGAGCATCAAGTGATGGCTTTGTGGATTCTTTGGACTATTAAACTGAACCTCCCAAATGGTCCTGCCCCAATTATCAAGGCAAGTTGCCCCTAATTTTCTCCTAGAATTGACCGGTGCTATTTCTTCCTAAAGTCATTTAAATGTCTCAAGGAAATATTGATACACTTCCAAAACTTCTTAACTTCCTAGAGCTATACGCTACATGAACACTACGGCTATTTAAGTCCTTGAAGTACAATGATGCTATGCTTAGTTGATGATTTGAACACTTTGGAGACGAAGGACCGTAAATTAACATTAATATGTATCAATTGCATTTCTACTCTGTGCCTGTAACAAACCAATTCTCTCTGATTTTTCACATTTTAATTAATTGAAGATTTATTTTAGGAAATATAATTAATGGCTTCTGCCAAATCATAGCTTGGAGTGCAATTTGTTTCCAGATCAATACAAGCTTCTCAAGAGGACATATTTGTATGTATATCCTTGCAATGGAATCAATAGTCAAACTATAATATCAAATTCCATCAATCAATATTAGACAATTGTATTCATCAAATTCCATCAATCAATAGACAATTGTATTGAATAGATGGTTTTGGAATTAATTAACCAAGTTCGGTTCACCATGTTGATTAGTCATTCTAATTCCCAATATAAATCTAAACTCATAAAGGCGATAGATTCTTTGTTCAGATTCCTAGTCCCCTCGTGAACGAGATTGACCACCCAATTTACTACAATCAACCTAATAGGCTTGTATAGTGGTGAAGCAAAGCATTTAGTTAAATATTCACTAGGACCCTGAGTCTTCTCGACTTTGAGGATGTATAACTCTAACAAGCATAGAAAGTACAAGCTGATATCAGACAGACGGACGCTCCATATATGGATTAAGTTATCCCAACTCATTCATTAGCCATAACAATATTTTAGCCCATGAAGAATCGATTAACTTAGGCCTCACAACGTACCTTAGATTGAACTTCTCTCCTTCATTTTCTAAATATATAAAGACATGAAAGAAATCCCCCAGCCAAATTTGTCTTATTTCATATCCATTTCATAAATACATTATAAAATAAAACATTGATGAAGGAAAGAAAAAAAATTTTATGAGATTAAGAAGGCATATTCTAACACTTAGTTCAGAGTTTCAAAGCAAACATCTTGAATTTTGAGAAACCCTAACTATAACATAATGAGCCACGAATTCGCTTGAGAAAGAGCATTGATGATGGGAAATTCATCAATGAACAGGAATTTTGGCCAGTCTGAGTTTTCGTTCATTGGAGAGAAGCTTAGCAAAGCGAGCCAATGCTTCTTCATTGGTTCCCTCGCCTTTCACCTCTTCAGACAAGCCTGTTTCTAAGTTCACCCTTGACACCGGCTTCTTCAGAAGCTTCCTCCCAATCTCCACTAGATTCTCCAAGTTATCCCTTGTCGAAATGTCAACTGATGACGCATCCCCAGTCAATGAGTCCTCCTGTGAAACACATCAATGACGAATATAGTCATGCATCTCCCTAGTTTAGTAACAATCAATAGATAGAAAGATAGAATCACTAGAAGGAGATCTGTTCAAGAAAATTAGGACGATGTGTATAAGATCCCAGGCATTGATGAGGTGGGATCTATGTGAACATGGGTTCACCCAAAATTAAAGTGGTGCACACATTGGGAGGGTCACATGCGCCTATATTTTTGTCAAGAGGACTACACCTGTATGCGAAGGTAATTCTTTTCGGCTTGGAGCACTTGGAAGAGAATGGAGGTATGGATATCAACCACATCCGCACTTGCTTGGCTGAAAGTGTCGATCAAAGGCGTCCCACTGCCATTGTACAGCCATCCAAGCACGCCCCATTTGGAGGCACTACTTGCACTGTATCTCTGTTCTTGCTTGCCCACTCCAGTGCCCAAAGAGATGACTAGGAGTTTGCGACAGTCGATGGTCTTCATCGGAAAGAAATCCATGTTTTCCACATGAATCTCCTTGCTTATATGACTAATGGACATTAACGTCTGCATAGAGTAACACATTCACACAGTCATTAGCA
The DNA here is from genome assembly GCA_003013855.2 of Liriodendron chinense. Lineage (NCBI taxonomy): Eukaryota > Viridiplantae > Streptophyta > Magnoliopsida > Magnoliales > Magnoliaceae > Liriodendron > Liriodendron chinense. The sequence goes on along the minus strand of PVNU02000444.1, from coordinate 70,826 downwards.
TTGCATATAGTAAATTTGGTAGTATTCCTACAAGGGGGAAACTTTACTAGCCCATTAGTGCAACTTACTGGATTATTAGCAGCGACTCCACCATCGATGAGATTGAAGCCTCGAATTTTACTTAGGGTGTCTTTAGTTTCGAAGTAGTGAGCAGGAAGATACGTCGGAGCAGCAGATGTACTTATGCAGATATCCGATAGAAGGGCATTCATCGAAACATCAGTTCTTGCCTATATAATGCACAATCACCACATTCAAGAAATAAGTTGCATTTCCTTCAAAATGAAATCAAATCATGGCGCCTTAGGGAGGGAAGAAGGGCAGTACTCTACTTCGTAGGTAGTGAAGATGGATGGTTGAAGAAGCTTGATGTCGAAAGTGGGAATAAGGACATTCGTTAGAGTGTCCTGGATCCTTGTCTGGCCCAGTAGTTGTTGCACTTTTGAATGTAGGAATTTTCCATTATACTTGGGTCCGGAGATTGCACCAACCAAGCTTTTTACAGAACTCAAAACACCAGAGCTGCAGAGAGAGCACATTGAGTGTGTTATCTACAGTACTTGTACCTCAAAAAAAGCTGTCCAATTCATGAGACCCACGGTAGATTGATCATGCGGCTGAGATCAGTTTGATTGAACGAATTTAACAGCTTAATTAGCAATGAGAAGTTGGTCATTTTTTCCTCAATTTGGACGAGTCATGACTCAACTCAAGCATTTCTGTTTTTGTTTTTTGTTTACCGTTTTTGAGGAAAAATCTTAGGGCAGTTCTCCAGGTAAAATTCGTTGATATCCTTGGCAGCGAAGAGCGGACGGTTGTTCTTGTCCGGAGCTGTAAGCATGGTGGTCACTAGCCCTCCTGTGCTCGTTCCTGCGATCAGATCGAAGTAGTCTGCGAGCCTCGCATCCTCACCGTCCAACTCCTGCAGTAAAACAAACTTCGTTCATTGTGTACAACCACGAACATGTCATGGGCCGAAACTTGCTGGATCCGATGATCTTGACCATTTAAAGAAATAGATGTACAAAATCCAATAATTCTGATTGGTAACTTTTGTAGGACACTTTTTTGCATGGTTAGGATAATCGGATCAATGATTTTTGGCCCACTTTCTATTACGATTCGGATGGTTCAGATCATTTGTACGCGTATCTCAGAGTAATATATAAACTCGGGACTACGAAAATTATTATCTCGACTCCCACAAATAAATGTGACAGTCGGGGAGTGGGACATGAAAGTGGGACATGAAACTTCTGATTAGTGGGTATTGTTAGCATCTTGACGGACCACCTGATGAAGGATCATCTATCCGTTCATCAAGTGGAGGCACTTGATGAACGTGTCTCCATCCACCATTGCTCAATTGCCACGTGTCTTCCATTCCACAAAGATCATAAGGGCTTCTCACCTGGAGCTTGGATTCGAGGAAAGCGAGGATGGTCCCAGGGATTATGCCCCGCACACCTCCACCGTCGATGTTCAGCACCGTGACCATCTCTCCGAGAGAAGGCGTTGGATTTACCGTTTCCCCATTGCTAGCCATTTCTCGCTTGATAGCCCGAGTACTACCTAAAAAGGAAGCTTCAGAATACGAGAAGAGAAGGAAATGAGGTTGGTTTAATGTTTTGTGGGGGTTGAGTATAGTAGTATATATAGGCGGTTAAACCATGTACACGCAGGGCGGATATAGTGCTAATACCACAATATCATCATGTTAGCTGACTCGCTTTCGGCCGAGCCCATGCCTAAAACATGAGAAGCCACGTGGCATACAAATCCAAGCTCCACTCTCTATATTATCTAGCTCGTGGGTCCCTTTCACAAGTTGGTAGGGACGAAAAATTCCTACGACAGCAACGCGTATACAACAAAAAGACCAGAGGGGGCCATGCATATCGTAAGAAACAAAGGAATTACAAATTTCAGCCTGCTCCAAAAGTTCAGTGGGCCTGAGTAGTTTTCAAATGGTGAGTACTGGTTCCCATCGTTGGTTCACATGAGTTTTAAATCTAACATGGTTTGGCACAACTGATGGATGGATTGAATGTATTACGGAATTGTGATGAGCCAAACGGGCTTTTCATATTGAAACGATTTCTATGAAGAAAAATGCTCCTTTGGTCTCAGAGCACGGTTGTTATAGAGTTCGGTTGCATTGGGCCACTTTAGCAGTTTATCCAAGCTTGGCCTCATCATGAATGAACCATGCCCAAAAAAATTCTTACTCTATATTTTTTTTTTTCACTGCTGACAGTTAAATGCATGGTTAAGAAAAAATTGCACCAGCAATCCACAGATTCAATTAAAAACGTGAAAAGATCCAATGGCTAGGATATTTCTATTTGGGAAAGTTTCGAGGCATGGTCCATCCATGACTAGTCGGTCGGATTAATGCCTTGGATAGACCATGAGGGCCACATGTACAAATTCCATACACGTCGGAAGTTATCTGTAAAATAAGAACAGAAAACTCTTTCTTCAAATTACATGTATCGGTCTAACATTTTATATGATATAATCATTCTACTAAATTTTATTATAATTTAAAATATTTGTCCGGTGCTTTCAGAGATAAGTCATAGTGCTCCTAGAAAAATCGGTTCACTTGGGCAGTCCAATTGAGCAATCTGAACTGTCCATTAAGTCCAGAACACATTTCATACACTCTAATGCAAAAATTGCACTGATCAATGATAATCCAACCCATCCTAGATTTAGCCTTTTTTATATCCATCCAATTTCTAAGCCATGGATGGCATGGTTATGATTTTTGTGTAAACGATGTTGACCTTTCCCATTAAAGGCCATTGATCAAATGGTTAATATTTTTCAAATCAGTACAATGTTTTTGTGCTAGTGGATGAAATGTGTTGAACCTAATGAACAGTCTAGATCAATGGATTGGACTGTCTAAGTGTTCAAATGGAAATAGGAGCACTAAAATTTAACGTGCTTTGAAAACACTGGAGCATTTCTCCTTATATTAATCTAATTTATGTGATTATCTAAGTCCAACTGGCTGGACCGTCATTTATCCTTCTTATATTAATCCAATTTATGAGATGGTCTCAAGTCCAATCGGTTGGACCATAATTTACAGTCCACACCGCAAAGTAACTTCAATCTATCATATGATTGTGACATCCAATCCTTCCAATAGGATTGCCTCACCGTGAAAGTGACCTTAGGTGAAAATCAGCCCCATCCACTCATCAGGTAGGACACACAATAGGGAACAATATCAAATCATTGATAAATAACAAAATACAAGTGTAGTCAGATCAATTAGTGGCTGTGGCTCATTTTTGCATGATAAAACCAATTGGACAAGTTGGATCTTATGTACGTATAGGATAGGTTGGAAGTTATTCAGTGGGTGGACCGTAAACTATGGTCCAACTAATTGAACTTGAGACCTGTTCATGAAATATGCTTAAAGAGTCGGTTTTACGCAAACTATCATCTAGCTAGCCTTGAGTTAGGACAAGTAGGGGCAACGGATTATCCACACCGTCGATCCAATGTCGAAGGGAGTTGACCAAAGTCTCTCATATGGAACAACCCCAAGCCTACAAATAGAAGGCTACCCACAAAATACAATAAGGGTTCATGTTCAGGCGGAAGAAAAAGCCCACACATTGGATGGCAATGACCTTCTAATCTAGGTGTTACACGGAGAGTTCATGTGAGCATCGGAGCCCATCAGATGAATGATCTAGATCACCAACCAATGGACCCCACTTATACAAACTTAAAGGTTGATGATAATCTCTATGCCTTACCTAAACATGAAAACATGAAAAATGCTGGGTGTAAACGTGTACATGTGTTTTGCATGTAGGCCCATCTACTATCTATTTGACCCTACATATATTAGAAATCTCCGAAGGACTTTCAATCTAATCCTCCAACGACGTCAGAGGAAACTTGAAATAAACGTTTCTTAAAAGTTTTCTCATCTTAGAAGCTGATTTTTGCAGCGAGGCAATGCTGGTGGGGTGAATCTTTCATGATAGTGAACATTAATTTGCTGCCCTGATAAAGGTTCATGCATGATTACCAATTCCAAAACTCAGGTGACTCAGCTCAAAACTTGGTTGAGCTATCTCGACCTAGCAAGCACTGCACCTGACACGGCTTAGACCTGATGAGACTCGTTGACTTGACTTGATGACTCAGTTGACTCAGTGTGACTCGAACCCCCCACTTGAGGAGAGATAATTTATTAAAAATAAATTTAACTAGATTTAACTATTTTAAATATGAGAAATGTTGTGGTGCTCTCATAACATTATAGACCCTCCAAATTGCATTGTTCACTTGGAATAATAGATCTTAATTGTCCAGTAAGTCTATAAACATTTCTTAAACTAATCTACAAAAATTAATCATACTGATCGGATGGTCAAATCCTTCTTTGATTTGGGCTTATTCTCTATAGCCATGAATTTTTAAGCCATTGGGCCTATTTTTTGGCAAATGGTGTCAACACTAGAAATTAAAGGCCATTGGTCAAATGGTTAATATTTGTCTAATCAATGTCTTGGCAATCTATGAATTGAGTGTTGGACCTAATGAACAATATTATTGCATGACAAAACTGTCGTAGGAGGTTGGATGTCATTAGGAACTTGGGGTGGGGTGAGCGTTGCGGCAAGACGGTCGAACAAAGCTTGTAGTCCTTGGATAGCTTGAAGGTGCCCCTGTCGGAATTCTCTGAACTTTGTTGATATCAGAGGTTAATCCCGTAGATCACCGACTATTGTTGTCGTTGCTTGCACTAGAAGCTATCTTCCGAAGGGTTGTCCTCGCTTTGATACCAACTTGACGCAGCGTGAATGAGTTGAGATCGAGTACCGTCTCTCTCACAGGATAGCTACTATGAATCTACGGAGCTACTGGAACTCCTCAACCAATCTTCCTCGAATTCATGAGGGGATATCTCGAATCCACGACATCAATCTTTGAATCCACGAAGAATAAAAGATTAAAAGTTTGAAATTTTCATTTATCAAAGCAAGATTTCGTTAACAATGAATTAAAACGAGTATTTATACTCCTAAATACAATAGAAACCCTAAAATACGAAATTAGAACAAGTTTTAAGCAAACTAGGAAACAAATCATGAAAATCTAAGCAAATTGGCGCAACATTAGCTCAAGATCAGGCGCCTGAAGTGGCGAGGTCGGGCAACCAAAATACCTAAAAAATGTCCAGAGATAAAAATCTGATTTTCTGGACCAATTTCGGGTGACCGAGATGGTCTGTCAGGCGCCCGAACAGTGCATTGGGTGACCGATTTAAGAAATTAACTGAACTGCCTCAAAAGAGTCCGGCGAGTTTTATTGTATTTTTGCAAGGGGGTTCAGGCTACCGAGCGATGCAGGTCTCATCTTGGGCTTCTTTCTTTAGTCCTTCCTTTAGTCCCTCTTTCTCTAGCCATTCCTTTGGTCCTTCTTCGTCTTCAATCAGGAGTATCCTTGCTACATCAATAGCCAGCCAATCTTCTTAGGTCATGTACGGTTAAGTTTGACGATCTTAACGCTTGGGGTCAAAGTTATTTAGTTGGAATTGAGCCACATAGTCAGTTCTGGGACACCCACACACGCATTACATGTGGCGACACTGATGACTAAGATATTCCTAGTTGGGAAAGTTTTAGTCATTGTCCATCCATGACCAGTCGATCAGATTAATTAATGCCTTGGATAAATTAACCATATGGGCCACATGTACAAATTTCATACACGTCGCCTCAGAAGTCTGTTTGATAAGAATAGGAAACTATTTCTTTAAATTGCATGTATCTGTCTAGCATTTTATATGATATAATCCCTTCAAAGCACGTGATTAAAATTTTGAAATTATAACTTAAAATATTTGCCCAGTACTATAATAGATAGGTCATATATAGTACCCATAGTGGCTCGCCTGCTAGCCGAGCTAGAAGACGTGCGTAGGCGTTTCAACAGTGGGTCTCAGGTTCCAGTGCGAAGGAGACACACCAACCCACCCACCTTGCTCCCCAAGTAACACGGTGGGTGGGTGGCATGACTAAAAAAACAAAGTTATAGTACTCCTAGAAGAATCGGTTCACTGGGGCAGTCCAATTGAGCAATCTGAACTGTCCATTGAGTCCAGGACACATTTCATACACTCTAATGCAAAATTACACTGATCAATGATGATCCAACCCATCCTTGATTTAGCCTTTTATTATATCCATCTAATTTCTAAGCCATGGATGGCATGGTTATGATCGCCTCACAAAAGTGATTCTTGAGAATCATTAGCAATCCATTATGGACCAACAAAATAGATGGATCAAACTGCTGATTGGAACTATTTTTTGTTGTAAACGATGTTGACCGTTCTCATTAAAGGCCATTGATCAAATGGTTAATATTCGTCAAATCAGTCCAATGGTTACGTGGCAATCCATGAAATGTGTTGGGCATCATGAACAGTGTAGATCAATGAATTGGACCGTCTAAATGTTCACATGGAACTAAGAGTGCTATAATTTAGTGTGCTTTGAAAGCACCGGGAGCATCTCTCCTCATATTAATCTAATTTATGGGATGATCTCAAAGTCCAATTGGTTAGACCATCATTTCTCCTTCTTATATTAATCTAATTTATAAGATGGTCTCTAGTCCAATTGCTTGGACCATGATTTACGGTCCACCCAGCAAAATAACTTCAATCTATCATATGATTGTGACATCCAATCCTTTCAATATGTTTACCTCACCATGAAGATCACCTTTGGTGAAAATCAGCCCTATCCACTCATTGTGTGGGACACACAATAGGGAACAATATTTAATCATTGATAAATAACAAAATACAAGTGTAGTCTAATCGATTAGTGGTTGTAGCTCATTTTTGCACGATATAACTAATTAGACTAGTTGGATCTTACAGTATAACCAATTGGACTAATTGGATCTTATGTACCCACAAGATAGGTTTGAAGTTATTCAGAGGGTGGACCATAAACTATGGTCCAACCAATTGGACTTCAGACCTCTTCATGAAATATGCTTAGAGCTCGTTTTATGCAAACTATCATCTAGCCTTGAGTTTGGACGAGTAGGGTCAATGGATCAGTGATCCACACCGTTTGATTGTCAGACCCAATGCTGATGGGAGTTTACCAAAGTCTCCCAGATAGAACAAGCCTAAGCCAACAAATAAAAGGTCATGCAAAAATACAGAAAGGGTTCATGTTCAGCAGAAGAAGAAGCCCACAGATTGAATGGTAATGATGTTCTAATCTGGGAGTTTTTCCCAGAGTCCATGTCAGCATAAGAGCCCATCAGATGAATGATTTAGATCACCAACCGATGGACCACACTTGTACAAACTTAAAGGTTGATGATAATCTCTATGCCTTACCTAAACATGAAAACATGAAAACATGAACACTACTTTGATTAAACGTGTACATGTGTTTTGTGTGTAGGCCATCTATACATTATCTATTTGACCGTGCATTTCTTAGAATTCTCTGAGAGACTTTCAATCAAACCCTCCAACTTTGCAGTGAAGCTATGCCAGTGGGGTGAATCTTTCATAATCTTGACCATTAATTTGCTGGCCCTGATAAAGTTTCATGCAAGATTACCAGTTCCAAAACTCCCTGACTCAACTCAAAACTTGTATGAGCCATCTTGACTTAGCAAGGACTGCGCCTGACTAGACCTAGACCTGATGAAACTTGTTGAGTCGACTTGATGGCTCAGTCAACTCTGTGTGACTCGAACCCCTCACTTGAGGAGAGAATTTTCTTTTTAGAAGTTAAACTAGATTTAACTATTTTAAATATGAGAAATGCTGTGGTGCTCTCATAGCATTATAAAACCTCCTAGTTGCATTGGTTCACTTGGATTAAGGGATCTTAATTAGTATCCAGTAAGTCTATAGACATTTCTTAGACTATCGTACAAAAACTAATCACACTGATTCGATGGTCCAATCCTTCTTTAATTTGAGCTTATTATTTATAGCCATCAATTTTTAAGCCATTGTGCCTATTTTTTTATAAATGATGTTGACACAGAAATTAAAGGCCATTGATGAAATGGTTAATATTTGTCTAGTCAGTGTCATGGCAGTCCATGAAATGAGTGTTGGACATAATGAATGTCCAAGTACTCAAATGTCACTAGGAGCACTATAACTTATAGCACTGGAGCATTTCTCCCTATGCTTGGAATTCAACGAACCTCCACCACTACAGATAAGTATCGTCTGGCCTTGAGATTGGACAAATAGGGTCCATGAATCAGTGATCCACACCATTTGACCGTCAGACCCATGCAGATGGGATTTTTTTTGTTATTATTATTTATAACATCGTTGCTCATATTATTGATAGAAAACGGATGTATAGCGCCAAGATTTTGGTAGGCCCCTCAAAAAAATCTGGAGCCTACGTGCCTATCATATCCCACTACACCACTGCAGATGGGAGTTAACCAATTGAGGCAAGGAGATGGACCAAGAAAAATAACTTCAACCTATCAAATGACAGCAACATCCAACCTTTTCTATTAGTTTGCCTGACCATGAGGCTCACCTTGTGCCAAGGTGGGCCCCACAATATGGAACAATGTCTACGGCGCAGTCGTTGGCGGAACGAGATCGATCACCATCTCTTTCATGGATAATTGATCCAAATCCACGAACCTATTAGGAATCCTCAACTAATCTTCCTTGATTTCTCACGGGGCACTCAAAGAACACGAGTAAAACAGAGATAAACTCAAAAAATTTTGCTTAAAAATTAAATAATAAACAAAAATAAACTAGTTTAAATAGTATACCAACTACTTAGAAACCCTAAAACGATATTGAAAAGAGTCATAATCGAAAAAGAAAATAAATCAGTTCAAAAATGGTATGTTCACGGGTCTTTGCCCACATCAGGCGACCGGTCAAAAGGGGTCCACAACCGGTCGTGGATGAGCCAAGGAAGTCCAACAAGTTGGGCTACCTTCCTACATAAATTTGACCAGTCCCCAGACCAGTCGTTAAAAGACTTTTGATGTGAGAATTTTTTAATCTTCTGCTCCTCTTTTAACTCCTATCTTTGGTTCTTTTGGGCCCACTCTCGAGTCATTCTCTTTGCTTTTTTCCTTCCTCGATCAGGGGATTGTCTCACTACATCAGTCTCCCCCACTTGAAAGAAACTTGGCCTCGAGTTTCAATTCGACGTCGACTCAAGATCCATGCTCCTTCATTTCACCAGGCATGACGTAGTAGCTCTCGCTCGTGACACATGAAGCGTGCATCTCTTTGTCCTATGCCTTGTTTCCTGCTCAACTCCGTGCACTGTAAAGAAATTGATTACCCCTCTGCTTTAGAAGTTTTAGAGTTTTCTTTCAGGGTCTTAGGAGTGAGCACAATCCTCATTCTGTCCTTGACGAATGCGATAGTGTTGTCTCGTCTTTAATGGGTAGCGTCTTGATCAAACTGTCATGGCCGCCTAAGTATTATATGACAGATTTTCATGTCGACAACGTCACACAGCACTTGGTCTTTGTATTTCCTCCCTATTAAAAAGGAGATAAGGCACCTTTCCTTAACCATCGTCGCACTATTGGTTCGAATCCACCCAATCATGAGCAAAGATAAATGTGGTGTAACATCAAGTTTTAGTTTATCTACCATCATCTGTGACACGATGTTCTCGCAACTACCCCCATCAATGATGACATCACAGGTCATTCCTTCCACTATGCAACTTGTGCGGAAGAGATAGTGTCGCTGAGGGTTGGTGCTCATCTTGGGTGTGTACACCTTCCACTGCACGACCAAGGATACACCTTAATCTCCGGAAAGTCATTCAGTTTTGTCCTCGTCATTCTCAGTTTGTTAGCATCTTCAGCCTTTCGATCAGCTAGTGTTTCTCTTTTAATGATGGCTAGATTAGTCGTTGGTCTCTGTGGGCATGCGTTTGAAAGATGGCCTGGTTGTCCACACCTAAGACATTGATTAGGCCTAGGCCGAGCATACGGGTTGGGAGTTTTATTCGAGCATGGTGTTACTACTACACATTGGGATCTTGCTGGACCACTTCCCAATGCACGAGTTGCGACCACAAGGGGCTGAGAATGCCCAACAGTGGTTGCCTTCCCTTTAAATAGTGATGAGTCCTGAGTGGGCTCCATCATAGTAACATGATTCGAGGAAGAGGTACACGTAGCGATTCTAGTGAGTTGAATTTTTGCACAATTAGCATACTGCAAGGCCTCTTCCATGGTCCAGACCAGAAGTATTTGGACATGATTCTGAATGTCAGCTCTTAAGCCACCGACAAATCTCGCAGCCTTCTAAGCATCCATCTCCAACAGGACATTACGGTTACTAATTTGTTGAACTCGACTGCGTACTCATCAATGGTCTGGTTGCCCTGATGGCAATTGTGATATTGTTGGAATAGCACTTACTCGTAATCGCGAGGTAAGAAGCACAATTGAAGAAGTTGTCGCATCCTGGGCCATGATCGAACGGTCAACTTATTATATCGAGTTTAGGAGAGTTGTAATTGCTCCCATCATGCAGAGTCACCTGATTTTAACTTGTATGCCACAAGTTTCACCTTCTTCTCCTCCTTCAGAATATCCATATATTCGAAGTTCTCTACTTCCACTAACCAATATAAGAACTCTTCAATACGTAATAACCCATTAAAGGTGGGGATTTCGACCTTACCTCTATAATCTCGCTCAGCTCAATCTCCACGATCATTATATTCACTGGCTGTTGCACAAGGAGATTCTCTACATCTTTATCTCTGTTATCGGAATCTGCTGCATTATGTCAATGATTAGCGGCTGGAAGGGCTACACAGAACGTTGGATTGTTCTGAACTGCGATCACAGGCAGTTACACACCACTAGGAGCCTGTCGCGAAGCCAAAGTTGTTGCGATCTAATTAAGAGATGCTTGCAGCCCTTGTATAGATATCTCAAACGATCTCCGGAGAGCCTCTATCTTCTCCGCTTGATATTGTGTCCCATGATCACCATCAACGGGATTGTTGCCACATTCTTCTCTAGATGTCATCTTCCCGAGGTTGTTCATCGCTCTGATATCAATTAACTTGGCGCAGTCGTGGACGGAACGAGATCGATCACCGTCTCTCTCGTGGATAACTGATTCGAATCCACGGACCTATCGGGAATCCTCAACCAATCTTCCTTGATTTCTCACGTGGCACTCAAAGAACACAAGTAAAACAGAAATAAACTCAAGATATTTTGCTTAAAAGTTGAATAATGAATCCTATACAATGAAATTAAACTACTTTAAATAGTGTATCAACTACTTAGAAACCCTAAAACAATATTAGGAAGAGTCCTAATCGAAAACAGAAACGAATCAGTTTAAAAATGGTAAGTTTGCGGGTCTCTACGCGAGTCGGGTGACAGGTCGGCGGGGGCCACAACCAGTCGTGGATGAGCCCAAGCAGTCCAAAAAGTTGGGCTGCCTTCTTGCATAAATTCGACCGGTCGTCAGAAGACTTTTGACATGAGAATTTTTTGATCTTATGTTCCTCTTTTAATTCCTTTCTTTGGTTCTTTTAGGCCCACTCTCGGGTCATTCTCGTAGCTCTTTTCCTTCCTGGATCAGGGAGGTGCATCACTACATCATTCTGGTCATAGATAAATAACAAAAGACAAGTGGTCTATTAATAAGTGGTTATAGCTTATTTTTGCCAATTGGACTAGTTGGATGCCGCGTATGTGTATGCAGAGGATAGGTTGGAAGTTATTCAGTGGGTCCACCACAAACTATTGTCCTGTGTCGGGCACGGATTACCTGTGTCGGGACTAGAAGCTTTGTGAAGACCACAGAAATCCACTGCGTCCATCAATTTTTCAATACCACAACAGGGCAGTAATCTAAAATCAAGGAGATACAAAAATCATGTGCACCACATCGTATTGGGGACAGAAATTTCCATCACTGAAACCTTCCTGAGCCATTTATGATGTTTTTATGCTATCCAAACCGTCCATAGGGTTGTTAACATTCAGATAAACTGTAAGCATATAATATCATCCAGATACAAAATTTTTGTGGCCCCCACAAAGTTTCCAATGGTGGGCTTTCCATCCCTGCTGTTTCGACCAGTGTGGACGACATGAGTTTTGGATCTGCTTATTTTTAATCCCAGTCCTATTGTTTTCTTGCAAAACTGATGAAAGGAGTGGATTTATGATGGGAATCTCTGTGGGCCCAGACAGCTTCCGTCTAGAGGAACTTTTTCTATCTAAGGGCACAGGCAATCCGTATCCGATTTTTGTACAGAAACCATGTTGGTGAGGTAAATCTTTCATGATTTTGACAATTAATTTGCTGGCCATCATAAAGGTCAGAGATAATGCCATATAAATCCTTATATTTTGGTTGAATTCAAAAAATATGCCCGTTTTTAAACTCTTTCCTAAAACTTGCATAAGGTTTTCAAATAGGTAAAAAAAAAAAAAAAAACCACTGATTTTACTTTGACTAATTGATCATGTCACCTAATTCGGTATATTATATTAAAAAAGACAAGTATACCCTCCTTTGCTACTTGTGTAACCGTGGCCGATTCCACTCCAAAGGTGGACTATACCGTGGGCCCCACAATGATTCATTTGTTTGATCCACGTTGTCCATCCTTCACGGATCATGATTTGAGGTCTCGAGCCCACAACTAAATTAAAATGATCTAAATCTAGGAGGGCCCCACAAGAGTTAACAGTGACAATTAAATCCCATATTAAAAAACCCTAGGGCCTACTGTAATGCTCTTTTTGTCATCCAACTTGTTCATTAGTTGATGTGCACCTAATTAAGGGGCACACTGTAATTCCTTTTTTATTTTTTTTCATCTAACGTGTTTGGCCCTTAAGAAGTAATCAAGTGTAGGTGTTCAATCCCTCATGATTCAGATGATATGGTCCACTTGAGATTTGGATTTGCCTCATATTAAGGCCCATGCCCCCAAAATGACCTCAAGAAATGGATGAACGGTATGGATATACCACATGCATCATGATGGGGCTACAGCTTTCAAAACACCAACAGAAAAGGTGGTGCTCTGATTTTCTTAGAAAAGGCTTTCCTGCACAGAAGGTAGGTGGGCACCCACTGCGATCTTTGTGAGAAATCCAACTCATTCATCCATTTTGCGAGTTCCTTTTAGGATAGGCAACAAAAACTCATCCAGATCAAAGACCTAAGCTGGCCATACGAGAAGAAACAGTGGGATTGAACGACCCCGGTAGAAATATTTGTATGGCCACAAAAGTTTTGTATTAGGATAAGTTTTTTTTTTCCAGTTCATCCCAATGGGAGTGACCTTATACACAGTTTGGATGGCATATAAACATGAAGGTGGAGCCAGGAAGGTTTCAATGGTGGACATTTCCTTTCCAAGATTTCCCTCTCATGTCACTTGAGTATTGGACCTGGCTCTTTTTTTGTCCTAGTCTTAAAATGCGCTCGCAAAAAGGCTGGGTGGGGTAGATTATTCACAAACATCATGGTGGGCCCCACCTAACTTCCTGCCAGCTTTGGCAAGAAATCCGCTTCTGGAACCAGGAGCGCAAAATCGAATTACGTACCGAGTTACTCATCTTTGTACACTTTTATCGTACCGAGTAAACTCAGTTGGGCCTATTGTGAATGTATGTGGTTTATCCACACCATCCATCCATTTTGCTAGCTCATTTTAGGGGGTTAAGCCCAAAATTAAATAATATTTAAAGCTTAAGTGGACCATACCACGGGTGATGTAGGACAAGAACCCCATGATGATAAAGATCAAAGAAAAGTTAACAAAATTGACAATTTTCGCATAGATGGACCAAAAGAAGGCGGACCGTAAATCAGTCATAACTTTTGCTCCAAGAGGAGTTACGGAACGCACAGCACATGGATTCCAACTGAAATTTTGTTTTGGAGTGAACCGAGCCACAAAAGTGGGTAGTATCCATCCGTTTTTCCAAAAAAAAAACGCGCAGTTACAGCAGAAAAACAAGAATTTAGGAAAAAATTATTATTTTCAATAATTTCGATTTTAGTGTGTTTCCTTTTTGAGTTTTTCTTTATTTAGGAGTTTCTATTTTTATTAAGCAATGAGTTTTAGAAAGAATCTACTCAGTAATAGTCTTTAATTAAAATTTTACTATTTTTAGTAACTTTTTATTTCGAAAAACTTAATATTTTTAGTAAGTACAAATTAAGATTAGGATTTATTTATGGATATATAAGGATGTTAAATTCATTTTTAATGTTAACTTTCTTATTATTATTCAATAAAATTCTGATTTTTACCAATTTTCTCTCGTGGATTCGAGATTTTCCCTCGTGGATTCGAGGAAGCTCTGTTGATGGGTCCAAGGAGTCTTGTGAATTCAAGGTAGTTATCCCGTGAGAAAGACAATGATCGACCTCGCCACGTCCCCCCTGCATCAACAGAAAATAGTGGGAATAATGATTTCCACCATTGAAACCTTCCTAGGGCTCACAGTGATGTTTATTTGTCATCGAATCTGTTCATAAGATCACAAAGACATGGATGAAGGTAAAACACAAATATCAGCTTGATCTAAAAGTTCAGTGGCCTCCAAGAATATTTCAACGATAGAGGTTCAATTCACATTGTTTCCTATGGTGTGGTCCACTTGAGCTTTGGATATGCTTCATTTTTTTACTCAAGCCATAACATTATCTGTTAAAATGGATGGGCTGAGTGGATAAAATAAATAAATCACAGTGGGCCCTACATATCTTACTCAGTACAGTACGCAATCCACTTCCTAGGGGTGCGGCTTCTGGATATCCTCGATCCACCGATGTGGGTGGGATCCCTCAATGTGGGGCCCACCTTGATGTATATTCCTTACATCCACACATTCCAACTGTTTTGACAGCTCATCTTTAGGGCATGATCCAAAAAACGAAGCAGATCCATTTCTAAGTTGGACCATATCATAGGAAACAGTGGTGATTGAAAACTTCTAATGGGCCACAAAAGTTTTTTTAATCAATTTGATATTTGTATGGGCCTTTCATCTAGGTCTCTGTGACCTTACAAAAGGTTGTATGCAAATAAACATTTGTGTAGCCCCTAAGAATTTTTTAATGGTGAGGAATCAATCACCACTATTTCCTGTGCTGTGGTCCACTTGATATATGAATCTGCTTCATTTTTTTATCATGTCCTAAAATGAGCTGTAAAAACATTTGGAGGGCGTGGATGTAAGCTACATGAATCATGATGAGCCCCACAGCTAGGGATCCACCAAAGCCGCCATCGGAACCAGTGATGTGGGTTGGGGCTGACTGTAGGCCCCACCTTGATATTTGCATTGTATATCCATGAGGTGGTGGTGCGACACTAAGAAGGTCTAAATAGTGGATAATGGCATTATCTCCAATTTCCTGGGCAAGTGAGAGGGAGCCTTCGGGCGAAGGCAAGATCTTAAGAGGGAGAGAGGGAGGGAGAGAGAGAGAGAGAGAGAGAGAGAGAGAGAGAGGAGGGGTTTGAGAGGTTGGTGCATTATGGCGTGTGTGTGAGAGAGAGCAGGGGAGGTTTTTTTTTTAGGTTTTTCTTTGAGGGTGAAAATGACTTTTAAAAAATACAGTAAGTCATACTTAATGGTATAAGATGGTAGAAGTTCTTTCAGCTAATAGCAGAAACCTTAAGCGGATTTTGGAAAAGAGTTTAAAAGAAAACTTCTTCTTTTTTGGAATTCAACCAAAACACAGGCGTCTCTACGACATTGTCTCTAAAGGTTATGCAAGCTTACATAGTTACTAACCTCGCTAACTCCACTTGAAACTTGGTTGAGCCATCTAGCCAGATTTGGAGCTGAGACTTGGCCTACACTCGAGAGGCTCATTTATAAGTTGACTTGATGGCTCAGTGAGACTCAAACCCGCATGTTGAGGAGACATTTTATTAAAAATAAGTTATACTTTATTTTGGGTTAGTACACGCCCACAATGTTAGTCACACTTAGTTCATCGTGGCCCAATCAAACAATCCAAAAAGTGCCTTATGGCAGACATGACACAGGCGGTGCAGATGAAGTTCAATGAGAAGAGTTAGCGGGTGTGGCCGTTTGAACCATCGGGCCACTTCTCGGTTAAGTCAGCGTGGTTCCTGGGCAAGCAGCCGCTGAGCAGAAAAAGCTGGGCCAGGTGGGTGTGGCATGCTAAAATGCCTCCAAAGTTGTCAGTTTTTGTTTGGAAGGTGATTCAGAGAGGTATTTCGGTCGACTCTAGGGTTCAGAGTCGGGGCATCTCCCTAGCCTCCAGATGCAATTGCTGCCCAACGCAGGTTAGTCCGTCCACTGATTCCACCGGCCATCTCTTTGCTTCTAGTTTCCTTGCCAAAAGGGTGTGGTCCCGGTTCAGCGCAATTTTTTATGTTCAATTCATGGAAGCTCAATCGCTAATATCCAGACTCCTCCAATGGTGGCAACCTGCCACATCTTCTGACAGTTTCCCATTGCTTAGAGGTTTGTTGCCCAACTTCATCATCTGGGAGATTTGGAGAGAAAGGAACAGATGCCGCTTCGATGGGATTTCTGTTAACGTGGGTAGGGTGCTGGTTCAAGTCCGGGCCTGGATGCGGATCATCAGTGCCAACCTCCCTTCTCCTCGCAACCCCAGCTTATCCATAATGCTTGCCATGTCCTCTCTACAGATCCAGTTTAAGGAAGACAAGAATCCAACATATGAGGTGATCAAGTGGATCAGGCCTGAGGTTGGCTCGGTAAAACTCAATGTAGATGGATCCTCCCCTGGCAACCCGGGCTTGACAGGTGGTGGTGGAGTGTGCAGAGACTCGGATGACAATTTCATCAGCGCATTCTATAGCAGTTATGGCTCAGGTACTAATTCTACAGCTGAAGCTAGAGCCTTGGTAGAAGGCTTAGCTCACTGCGTGGAAGGCGGCTTCTTGAAAATTGTTATAGAAACAGACTCCGAATTTGTGGCAAATATTCAGAAAAGGATACCCAGGTTCGTGGCAGATGTGGTTCTGGTTGGCCAGATTTGAGGCTTTAAAAGCTATTGCTGATGTCAAAATTGTCCGTGCCTTGAGAGAAGCTAACAAGGTTGTAGATGGTTTGGCCAAAATGGGCAGTAACTCGCAATGCTGCTCTTCCTTCTCTTTGGTCAGGGAGCTTCCTCCTCTTATTATAAGTAATATAATTTTAGACAAAGTGGGTTTCGGTTCCATTAGAAGGGAGAAAGGTCCCCTCTAGGTCTTTTCTTGTTAGTTTGGACTTTAGGGAGCTCATGATAAGTAGCCTCCGGGTGATTTGTTCCTTGGATCTACCCGAATCTGTATGCTCTGTATATTTCCCTATTGGCCCAATATATCTAACTTTCTTAAAAAAAAAAATAAAAAAAAAGACATGCGTGCACATATGGAAGCATTAATTGCTTGAGTCCCATCAAAGTAGATGCAAGAGCCCAATGACATGATGACTCCAATGAAGCTTTCTACACATGACCGAATAGTAAGAGAAATGCATGATCTCTTATACACATGGCCCGATACATATCCAAAACTCTCAGGATGTCAAATCATATATACACACGGTCACTGCCTCCCAGGACCTTATAAAAGAAACGCTCGAAAAGGAGCTCCAAGCCATCGCCACACATAATAAAGCAATACTTTTGTCATCAGATCCCACCGATCGCCGCTGAAAGAAAAGTCCTTAACGCTGGGCAAGAAGATCCCATTCTCAAGAACTAACCCTCCTTCTAAATCACTTGATCCCTATAACATTGCTAGCTAAACAATCAGATCAACTTTCACAGGTTTGATCCTAATTAAACTAATAGTTTGGCACCTGGATTCACAAGTGTTCAATCAATTTGAGTCGAGTATCAAACATTATTCCTAATTGTATATGTTTGACCAAAATTGAGCCATTTGTAACAAGTGTGGCCACACGTTTGGATTAAACAACAACAATACTAAATTTAACTATTTCAGAAGTGAGAAATGCTCTAATCTCCATTAGCATTTTGACTTCCAACAATGACCCTGTGCAAAAAAAAAAAAAAAAAAAAAAAAAAGAAAATGACCCTGTGCAAACTATCTACTGGCAGTTTGGCCTCGAGCTAATCGTTGAAGAGTAATTGATCAATGGTTTAAGACCAAGTGTTCATGGTTCT
Organism: Liriodendron chinense; assembly: GCA_003013855.2. NCBI lineage: Eukaryota > Viridiplantae > Streptophyta > Magnoliopsida > Magnoliales > Magnoliaceae > Liriodendron > Liriodendron chinense. The sequence goes on along the minus strand of PVNU02000444.1, from coordinate 52,615 downwards.
GAAGGTAGCTTCTCACTAACCATCCAGAGCATCAAGCAATGGCTTTGTGGATTCTTTAGACTATTAAACTGGACCTCTCAATTGGTCCCACCCTAATTATCAAGGCAATCCACGTTGCCCCTAATTTTTCTCCTAGAATAGACTAGTTCTATTTCTTCCTAAAGTCTTTTAAATGTCTCAAGGCAATGTAGACACACTTCCAAAACTTTTAAACTTCCTAGAGCTATACAATACATGAACAGTAAGGTTATTTAAGTCCTTGAAGTACCATAATGCTCTGCCTAGTCGATAATTTGAACACTTTGAAGACAAAGGACCATAAATTAGCATTAATATGCATCAATTGCATTTCTACGCTATGCCATGTTACAGACCAATTCTCTCTAATTTTTCACATTTTAATTAATTGAAGATATTTTCTTAGAAAATATAATTAAGGGCTTCTGCCAAATCATAGCCTGGAGTGTAATTTGTTTCCTAGATCAATAAAAGCTTCACAACATGGCATATCTGTATGTATATCCTTGCAATGGAATCAATAATCAAGCTAATGTCAAATTCCATCAATCAATAGACATTTGTATTGAAGAGATGGTTTCAGAATTAATTTTTTAATAAAAAATTACAAAAGCAAGTTTGGTTCACCATGTTGATTAGTCATTCTAATTTCCAATGTAAAGGTAAACTCATAAAGGCCATAGCGATTCTTTGTTGAGATTCCTATTCCCCTCTTGAACGAGATTGTCCACCCAAATTACTACAATCAACCCAATAGGCTTATACGGCAAGCAAAATATTCAGTTAAGTATTCACCAAGACCCTAAATCGTCTTCTCAAGTTTGACGATATATAACTCTAACAAGCATAGAAATTACAAGCTGATATCAAATGGATGCACCATGTATGAATTAATATATCCCAACTCATTCACGGACCAAGACAATATTTTAGTCCATGAAGAATCGATCAAGTTAGGCCTCACAATGTACCTTACGTTGAATTTCTCTCACTTCATTTTTTAAATATATAAAGACATGAAAGAGATCTCCCAATATTTCATATCCATTTTATAAATACATTATAATAATAAGCACTAAATAAAGCATTGACGAAGGAAAGAAAAAATAAATTATGAGATTCAGAAGGCATATTCTAACACTTAGTCCAGAGTTACAAAGCAAACATCTTGAATTTTGAGAAACCCTAACTATAACATAATGAGCCACGAATTCGCTTGAGAAAGAGCATCAGTGATGGGCAATTCGTCAATTAACAGGAATTTTGGCCAGCCTGAGTTTTCGTTCATTGGAGAGAAGCTTTGCGAAGCGAGCCAATGCATCTTCATTGGTTCCTTCGCCTTTCACCTCTTCAGACAAGCCCGTTTCTAAATTCACCCTTGACACTGGCTTCTTCAGAAGCTTCGTCCCAATCTCCACTAGATTCTCCAAGTTCTCCCTCGTCGAGATGTCAACCGATGACGTATCCCCAGTCAATGAGTCCTCCTGTGAAACACATCAATGACGAATCTAGTCATGCATCAACCTTGTTTAGTAACAATCAATAGATAGAAAGACAGAAACATTATAAGGAGATCTGTTGAAGACAATTAGGTAGATGTGTATAAGATCCCAGGCATTGATCAGGTGGGATCTATGTGAACATGGGTTCACCCAAAATTAAAGTGGTGCACACATTAGATGACTACACCTGTATGCGAAGGTAATTCTTTTCGGCTTGGAGCACTTGGAAGAGAATGGAGGTATGCATATCAACCACATCGGCGCTTGCTTGGCTGAAAGTGTCGATCAAAGGCGTCCCACTGCCATTGTACAGCCATCCAAGCACGCCCCATTTGGAGGCATTACTTGCACTGTATCTCTGTTCTTGCTTGCCCGCTCCGGTGCCCAAAGAGATGACCAGGAGTTTGCGACAGTCTATCGTCTTCATCGGAAAGAAATCCATGTTTTCCACATGAATCTCCTTGCTTATGTGACTAATGGACATTAACGTCTGCATAGAGACACACATTCACACAGTCATTAGCATTGCATATAGTAAATTTGGTAGTATTCCTACAAGGGGGAAACTTTACTAGCCCATTAGTGCAACTTACTGGATTATTAGCAGCGACTCCACCATCGATGAGATTGAAGCCTCGAATTTTACTTAGGGTGTCTTTAGTTTCGAAGTAGTGAGCAGGAAGATACGTCGGAGCAGCAGATGTACTTATGCAGATATCCGATAGAAGGGCATTCATCGAAACATCGGTTCTTGCCTATATAATGCACAATCAACACATTCAAGAAATAAGTTGCATTTCCTTCAAAATGAAATCAAATCATGGCGCCTTAGGGAGGGAAGAAGGGCGGTACTCTACTTCGTAGGTAGTGAAGATGGATGGTTGAAGAAGCTTGATGTCGAAAGTGGGAATAAGGACATTCGTTAGAGTGTCCTGGATCCTCGTCTGGCCCAGTAGTTGTTGCACTTTTGAATGTAGGAATTTTCCATTATACTTGGGTCCGGAGATTGCACCAACCAAGCTTTTTACAGAACTCAAAACACCGGAGCTGCAGAGAGAGCACATTGAGTGTGTTATCTAGAGTACTTGCACCTCAAAAAAAGCTGTCCAATTCATGAGACCCACGGTAGATTGATCATGCGGCTGAGATCAGTTTGATTGAACGAATTTAACAGCTTAATTAGAAATGAGAAGTTGGTCATTTTTTTCCTAAACTCGGACGAGTGATGACTCAACTCAAGCATTTCTGTTTTTGTTATTGTTTACCTTTTTTGAGGAAAAATCTTAGGGCTGTTCTCTAAGTAGAATTCATTGATATCCTTGGCAGCAAAGAGCGGACGGTTATTCTTGTCCGGAGCTGTAAGCATGGTGGTCACTAGCCCTCCTGTGCTCGTTCCTGCGATCAGATCGAAGTAGTCTGCGAGCCTCGCATCCTCACCGTCCAACTCCTGCAGTAAAACAAACTTCATTCATTGTGTACAACCACGAACATGTCATGGGCCGAAACTTGCTGGATCCGATGATCTTGACCATTTAAAGAAATAGATGTACAAAATCCAATAATTCTGATTGGTAACTTTTGTAGGACACTTTTTTTCATGGTTAGGATAATCGGATCAATGATTTTTGGCCTACTTTCTATTACGATTTGGATGGTTCAGATCGTTCGTACGCATATCACAAAGTAATATATAAACTCGGGACTACGAAAATTATTATCTCGACTCCCACCAACAAATGTGACACATGGCAGTCGGGGAGTGGGATAAGAAACTTCCAACTAGTGGATCGCTGTGGATGGCCCTTGGATGATTCCATATTGTTTGCATCTTGACCGTCCACGTGATGAAGGATCATCTATCCGTTCATCAAGTGGAGGCACTTGATGAACGTGTCTCCATACACCATTGCTCAGTTGCCACATGTTTTCCATTCCACAAAGATCACAAGGGCTTCTCACCTGGAGCTTGGATTCGAGGAAGGCGAGGATAGTCCCAGGGATTATGCCCCGCACACCTCCACCGTCGATGCTCAGCACCGTGACCATCTCTCCGAGAGAAGGCGTTGGATTTACGGTTTTGCCATTGCTACCCATTTCTCGCTTGATATCCCGAGTACTAATCGAAAAGAAAGCTTCAGAATACAAGAGAGAAGGAAATGGTGTTGGTTGCATGTTATGTGGGGTTGAGGATAATAGTATATATAGGCAGATAAAACCATGCCTAAAACATGAGAAGCCACGTGGCGTACAAGCACCACTCTCTAAATTATCTAGCTCGTGGGCCCCTTTCACGAGAGTTGATAGGATTTTAGTTCTAACATGATTTGGCACAACTTATGGATGGATTGAACGTGTTAAGGAATTATGGTGAGCCCAATCGATTGAGCTTTCGTATTGAAATGATTTCTATTTAGAGAAATGCTCCATTGGACTCAGAGCACTGTTTTTATAGTGCTCTGGTTGCATTGGGCTACTTTAGCCATCCAATCAATCAATGTAGACATACATTTTATAGGATACCATGCATATACATCACACCAATGTAACCATCATAACAAATAGGGTAATTCCCTGTTCCTACCGAATTAATAGATGTGGAGCCATGCTTGGTTTATCCAAGCTTGGTGCCATCATGGATGAAACATGCCCAAAAAATCTCTTCAATTTCTCTTACACTAATTTTTTTCATTGGTGAGAGTTGAATCTGATAGTTAGGGAAAAAAAATTGCACCAGTAATCCACATATTCAATTAAAAAGGTCAAAAGATCCAATGGCTAGGATATTTCTATTTGGGAAAGTTTTAGGCATGGTACATCTCGGATTAATGCCTTGGATAAACCATGATGGCCACATGTACAGATTCCATACACGTCGCTTTAGAAGTTTTTTATCTTTTTCTTTTTCTTTTTTCTGTACGATAAGAACAGCAAACTCTTTCTCTAAATTACATGCATCTGTCTAAGCATTTTATATGATATTATGCTTTAGATAAGAACAGGAAACTCTTTCTATAAATTACATGTATCTGTCTAGCATTTTATTTGATATAATCCTTCTAAAGCATGGTACTAAAAATTTTGAAATTACAACTTAAAATATTTGCCCTATGCTCTCATAGATAAGTCATAGTACTCCCTGCGGCAGACCTGCCTGCTAGGATTAGGGGTCTTCTTTGTCTGGATAAATCGGGTTTGGGGTACATTAGAAGACCCTAATATGGGGTTTGGTTTTTTCCTTGTATTTTTGTAAGTGTGCGTTTGTAAGTGTGCTGATAGGATAGGTGGAGTCTCGTGTGACCTCCTCCCGAATGTCCATTCTGCGATCTTTTCTATCTATATAAACAGATTTTTTTGAAAAAAAAAAAAAAAAAAAAAAAAAAAAAAGTCATAGTACTCCTAGAAGAATCGGTTCACTTGTCCAATTGAACAATCTGAACTGTCCACTGAGTCCAGAACACATTTCATGCACTCTAATGCAAAATTTGCAGTCATCAATGATGATCCAACCCATCTTTGATTTATCATTTTTTATATCCATCCAATTTCTAAGCCATGGATGGCATGGTTATGATTGCCTAATAAAAGTGATTCTTTAGAATCATAAGCAATCCATTATGAACCCTTCAAAATTGATGGATCAAACTGTTGATTGGAACTATTTTTGTGTAAACAATGTTGACCGTTCCGTTAAAGGCCATTGATCAAATGGTTAATATTTGTCAAATCAGTCCAATGTTTATGTGGAAATCCATGAAATGTGTTGGACCTAATGAGCAGTCTAGATCAATGGATTGGACTATCTAAGTGTTCAAATGGAAACAGGAGCACTATAATTTAGCGTGCTTTGAAAGCACCAGAGCATTTCTCCTTATTTTAGACCATCATTTCTCCTTCTTATATTAATCTAATTTATGAGATGGTCTCGAGTTCAACCGGTTGGACCATAATTTACAGTCCACCCAGCTAAATAACTTCAACCTATGATATGATCATGACATCCAATCCTTCCAATAGATTTACCTCACCATGAAGATCACCTTTCGTGAAAATCATCCACATATATTGATCAGGTGAGCCACACAATAGGGAACAATATCTAATCCATTGATAAATAACAAAATACAAGTGTAGTCTAATCGATTAGTGGTTGAGGCTCATTTTTACACAATATAACCAATTGGACTAGTTGGATCTTACGTATGCACAGGATAGGTTGGAAGTTGTTCTGTGGGTGGACCATAAACTATGGTCCAACCAATTGGACTTGAGACCTCTTCATGAGATATGCTTAGAGTACGTTTTATGCAAGTGAGTTTGGACAAGTAGGGTCAATGGATCAGTGATCCACACCGTTTGATTGTCAGACCCAATGCCGATGGGATTTCACCAAAGTCTCCCAGATGAAACAACCCTAAACCTACAAATAGAAGGTTATGCAGATAATACAGCAAGGGCTCATGTTCAGCGGAAGAAAAAGCCCACAGATTGGACGGCAATGATCTTCTAATCTGAGAGTTAGGCGGAGAGTTCACCTCACCATCAGAGCCCATCATATGAATGATCTAGATCACCAACCCATGGACCCCACTTGTACAAACTTAAAGTTTGACGATAATCTCTAGGCCTTACCTAAACATAAAAACATGAAAAATGCTTGGAGTAAACGTGTACATGTGTTTTGTGTGTAGGTCCATCTATTATCTATTTGACCGTACATGTCTTAGAATTCTCCGAGGGATTTTCAATCTAAGCCTCCAGCCCTCCAAAGGATTCCCATCTGAGAAACCGATTTTTGCAGTGAAGCCCTACTGGTGGGAAATCGGATTGCGTACTGAGTTACCCTTTTATAGGACTGAGTAGACTCAGTTGGGACCACTGTGCTTGTATGTGATTTATCCACACCGCCCATCCGTTTTCCCCCTCTCATTTTTGGGGTTGATCCCAAAATCGAAGTATATACAAAGGTCAAGTGGATCATACCACAAGAAACATTGGGAATAATGATTTCCACCGTTGAAACCTTCCTAGGGCCTACAGTGATGATTATTTGTCATCCAACCTGTTCATAGGATCACAAAGTCACGATCCAAAACTTCTGTTTCCTCCACTTGAGATTTTTATATGCTTATGGACAAAATGGATAGAATAAATAAATCACGGTGGGGCGCACCCACCTGCCGCGGGTTAGTGTCTCCTTAACACGCGAACATAAGACATGCTGCTGAAAGAAATCAGACGCACTTATCGTGTGGAGTAAACTCTGTTGGGCCCACCTAGAATGTATGTGCTTTATCTATTCGGTTCATATGTTTTTCCATCTCATTTTAAGGGTTGAGCCCAAAATTTAAACATATCCAAATTTCAAGTAGACCATGCCACAGGAAACAGTGGGAATAATGATTTCCACCGTTGAAACCTTCCCAGGCCCCACAGTGATGTTCGTTTATCATCGAATCTGTTCATAAGATCACATGGATATGGATGAAGGGAAAACACAAATATCAGCTTGATCCAAAACTTTTGTGCCCTCCAAGAATTTTTCAATGGTAGACATTCAGTTCACACTTTTCCTGGGGTGTGGTCCACTTTAGATTCTGATATGCTTCATTTTTTGTAATCATACCTAAAATTATCTGTTAAGATGGATGGACGGAGTGGATAAAATACATAAATCACGGTAGGCCTCACAGAGTTCACTCCGCACGGTCAGCGTGTAGAGATACTACCCAATCCGCTTCCTGCTGAAATGCCAGGCATCTTCCAGCTGGGCTAGCAGGGGAGACAGAATTGATCTTAATTGTCCTTAAGTCTATAGATATTTCTTAGACTATCACACAAAAATTAATCATAAGGATCGGATGGTCCAATCCTTATTTGATTTAGGCTTACTCTATAGCCATCAATTTTTAAGCCATTGGGACTTTTTTTTTTGTAAATGATGTCAACACTAGAAATTAAAGGCCACTGATCAAATTGTTAATATTTATCAAACCAGTGTATGATGCTTTCATGGCAGTCAATGAAATGAGTGTTGGATCTAATGAATAGGTTGGATCAATGAATTGGATTGTCCAATTGTTCAAATGCAACTAAGAGAACTATAACTTATTGTGCTTTGAAAGCACTGAAGCATTTCTCCTTATGCTTGGAATTCAACGAACCTCTACCATGACAGATCACAACAGTATCATCTAGCCTTGAGCTTGGACAAGTAGGGTCCATGAATCAGTGATCGACACCATTTGATTGTCAGACTAGATGCAGATGGGAGTTAACCAAAGTCTCCCAGACGGAACAATCCTAACCCTACAAATAGAAGGTTACTCAGAAAATACAGCAACGGTCTATGTTCAGCCGGAAGAAAAAGCCCAAGATTGGATGGCGATGATCTTCTAATCTGGGAGTTATTCGCAGGATACACGTCATCATTGGAGCCTATTAGATGAATGATCTAAATCACCAACCCATGGACCCCACTTGTACAAACTTAAAGAGTTGATGATAATCTCCATGCCACTGAAAAGCTAGTATAACCTACCTCAACTTGAAAATAAGGAAAATGCTTTGACTAAACATGTACACGTTTTTTGTGTGTGGCCCATCTATCATCTGTTTTACTTTAGATGTTCTGGAATTCTACAGCAGTGTTTCAATCTAACACTCCAACCATGGTCGAGGAAAGGTGAAATAAACGTGCCTGAAAGGTTTTTCTCATCCAAGCATACCCACTTTTGTTCAGAAACTATGCTGGTGGGTCAATCTTGATCGTTAATTTGCTGGCCCTGATAAAGGGTCATGCAGCTTACGATAGTTCCAAAACTCGCTGACTTGACTCAAAACTCGGTGGAGTCAACTCAACGTAGCGATTTGGAGCCAAGTCGCCGGAAAATTCTGTAATGAGCCTAACTTGGACAGTCCATTTTATTGGTCTGAACTGTCTATTAAATCTAGAATACATTTCAAAGACTATGGTACAAAATCATACTGATCATATGACCCAATCCGCCTTTGATCTGGACTTATTCTCTACAGCCATCCATCTTTTAAGCCATGCATGGATGGGGTAGTAACAGTTGTACGTCTACCAAAAAGCGATTTTATTATGATTGGGTTAGTACATACAAGCAATTTTTATTATTATTATTATTATTGGGTATATACAACCCAATGTTAATCACACGGCAATGTTAGCCACCCGCACTTGGGAATCATACCAGACTCATAAGCAATCCATGATATACCTAAAAATAGATGGAATATTAAATTGTTGATTGGACCTATTTTTGTGTAAATTTTCTTGACTGTCCATATTAAAGACCATTGACCAAATGGTTCATTCATGTTAAATGTTTGCATGGTGTGCTGAACCTAATAAACAGTCTAGATGAATGGAATTTTTCTTTTCTTTTTTATGGGTTAGTTCACACACCCCATTGTTAGTACACTCATCCACCCCTATTAGTCACATCACAATGTTAGCCACCCCCACTATGGGAATTGATACCATGACCTCAGTGCTTAAACCCGGCTATCTTCACTCAGTATATATGCCGCTTGAGCTATGGACCTAGGTGTTAGTTCCCACATAGCATAACGCAACTATAAGACAGCCTGTTGGCATTTTGTTGTTGATTGTCAATTGTTTGGTGAGACAGGATCCTCCTACGCCTTCGCTGAATTGGGCTAATTCTATCTATGGGGCTGACCTAGGATGTGTTTGAAATTCGAACTGTCAAGAAGAGTCACCCCACCATGAAAGTTAGCTACCGAAATAAATCAAACCATCATGTGAACCACACCACATGACTTTAGAGGCTTTTGGCTTGTTGTCATTTATTTTTATATAGTGTGGCCTACTAATTATTTTATAGGCCAGATTTTTTAGGCATCTCATCGTTGTGTGCTTCACCTGACGTCAAGATAGATGGCATATATGCAACAAGGTAGGCCCCACTATAAGAAAAACAATGGACAACCTTCACCGACAACACTTATAGAATCAGCTTATTCTATAAGGACAAGTACAGGAACCATTACCATTTTTCAATAATCCATTGTTGTCCATCCATTGAATGAGTAATGATAATCTAAGGGGTCGTTTAGCATCATAGAATTGGTGGTAAATGGTGGTAATGAGTGGTAAATGCATAAAGTAGGTTTGTTTGGCACCATGGAATTTGTGGTAAATGGATTTCATTTTAACCATTTTGAATTCTTTGCTAAAAGCTATGTTTCCAAATCACTTTACCACTGATTATCACGGATGCTGTCATCATGATAATGACTTTAATTAGTTTCAATAATTGGTATGCCCTACCTTAATATTTATGTACATCCACCCCGATCAGTAGGTGTGTCACTTCATTTTAGTTGTAGGACTCATAACCTGGCCCGGTTTGTAATTTAGGTGGACCACATGAAGTGAAACAATTGTGAAAGATATCACTTATATGATGTTTCTAATCATATGGTTCACCTAAATCACATACCAAGTTGAGGTTTGAGACTTACGGCTAATATAGAATGAGATACTTGATGATCGGAGCGGATTTCACATAAACCTTATAGTGGGCCACCATTAAAAAATTTAGCAAAGTGCATATCATGCATGAAAAAAGATGCCAAACAAAAATTTTGAATTCACATGGAATCCATATGCATGGTGCTAAATATAATCTAAGATTCAAATTACAATGGATTCCATAGTAATTGTGAATTGAATTCCAATTCACATGGAATCCATGCTACCTAACCACCAAGGTGCGGCCTACTTGTAAGGTTGCTTCCACCAAGTGTGATGGTATACCTCAGAAAATTGTTGAATGCACGGGCTCAACCGCACTTTGTGACGGACTGTTTGGATAACACCCAATAACTAACCTTTTTCAACTTCCTTAAGTTGATAATATAATTTTTTAACTTAAGTTAGTTTAGTAAGCACCATTATAAAGGTAACTCATGTGATGAAAGTTACTCATTCTTCGGAGTGTTTATTTTTTGCCTTTCAATTTTAACTTTTCCATTTATCTTTCAATTTTAACTTTTCCATTTATCTCTCCATATGATGGATGGTCCATATAAAAGGAGGCCTCACATGATGGACGGTCCACATCAAAGGTGGGGCCCACACGATGGACGGTGCACATCAAAAGTGAGCCCCACATGATGGATGACCCACATCAAGGTGAGCCCACATAATGGATTGTCCACATCAAAGGTGGGCCCCTAATGATGAATGGCCCACAACCAAAGCAGGCCCTTCATGATGAATGACCCACATTGAAGGCGAGGCCCACATGATGGACCATCTATATCCAAGGAGGTGGCCCCACATGATAGATGACCCACATCAAGGTGGGCCCCACGTTATGGACGATCCACATCAAAGGTTGGCCCCTAATGATGAAAGGCCAACATCCAAGGCAGTCCTTGCATGATGGATGGCCCACATTGAAGGTGGGCCCACACGATGGACGGTCCACATCAAAATGGGCTCCACATGATGTATGACCCACAAAAATGGGCCCCACATGATGGACAATAACATTGATGGTGGGCCTCACATGGTAGATGACTCATATCAAGGTGGGACCCACATAAGAATAGTTCCCATCGAAGGCCGCTCCTAATGATGAATGACCCACATCCAAGGTGGGCCATCAAGGCAGGCCCTGCGTGATGGATAGTCCGGATTAAAGGTGAGCCCGCATGATGGACAATCCACATCCAAGGTGGGCCCGGCATGATTGATAGCCCACATCGAAGCTGGGCCTCACAAGGTGAATGGTCCACATTGAAAGTAGGCCCCACATGATGGATGGTTCACATTGAAGACAGGGCCAAGGTGGGCCTAATATAATAAATGGTCTACATCAAAAGTTAGGCCCACGTGATGTATGATGGATATTGAGGGTGGGCTACTTGAAGCACAACTTGCTATCCAAATGCCCCCTAAGCGACTTGCCTCACACGAGGAAACAAGCCATACATGTGTGATACTAGGGCCCCTAATCAGCCATTCCATCTGAGTAGCTTCCATGGATAAAAAGCAGGCAGATAAGATCACCAGGTGGACTGCACCAAAAATGCACAATCAACAGATCTGCATTTCACAAAGAACCATTTTGTTAATCATCAAGGTGACAACACCGCAGCCCATAGCTCAGGTGGTAGAATGAGTTAACATAACCTCGTCTCAACACCGAGATCTTGGTATCGATTCCCATGTGGGGGTGGCCAACTTTGGGGTGTGACTAACAGTGGGGGTGGGTGTCCTAACAATGGTGTGTGCACTGAAAAAATGAAAAAGAAATAAATAATTCCTACCACCCCGGAGCCTCTGTAACCAAAAGCTCTGTGAGGCCCACCAAATGTCCGTGTGACATTCTCTATCCATCGGTTTTGCAAGGCAGATCCAAAACTCAAGGGAGACAAACCACAGGAGACAATGGGGTTGGAAGTGCCCACCATTGAGACCTTCTGGTGGCCCACCGTGATGTTTTTATGCTATCAACCTGATGATCCTGATTCCCACCAGCATGAGACATAAAAAAAATAATAATAATAATAATAAAAAAAAAGACAGAAATGTCAGCCACATTCAAAACTTGGCCCCAAGAAGCTTTCGATGGTGGGCATCCATCACCATTGTTTCTTGTGGTGTGGCAATAGAGTTTTGGGTCTGTCTCATTTTTTGGGCTCGCATCCTGACATGAGTTGGTACAACTGATAAACAGAGTGGACATCACACAGATACCACGCTGGCCACACGAGCTTTTGGTTACATGGGCTCCCTCTAACAGGGCAGTAAGAAACTGGCATCATGTGCATTGGATGTAGACCTTTGGCCAATTCTCTCAATTGTTCTTTTTAACTGTATAACACGCCTGATGAGCAGACCTGCTTGATTTTTTAGCCATGGCACATATGCAAGCAGCTGGTCTGATGAATAGCCAGATCCTTAGGTAGACCCAGGCATCCATCACTATTAAATTTTATTAATTTAGAGAGATGAAAAAACCATGCAGGGATTAGTAGCATGCATTGAGTATGTTCATTTGTGATTCCCTTTTGTATAAATAATGTAGCTCCGTTTTCCCTGAATACCATTGGCTATCGTACAAATCGTTACACCAATTTCAACAGTAATTCTCATGATTGCTGGACAAAAGTTCAACGACCATGTACCTGCCTGCTTTGAAACTGATCTCAGACCAAAATTGTTTTGTGGGTCAATCTTCTTTACGCTTGGAGTGGCTGCCTTCTTACCAACAATTTGGTTTTTGTTCCAGCATAGAGAATACCCTAATCTGGTACTTCTTCAGACGACTCAATATTCTTCCGCTATACAAATTTCATCACCCAATTAATAATCAACCATCAGTCTTGATCAGATGACATACACACACCTTTAAGAGAGAGAGACATTTGGGTCCTCCTCGTCCGAGTCAAACTCAACCTGCAGAAAAGATAATGAGCCTAACATATAAGAGATCTTTTACTCTGATAACCTTCCAACTTCATAATCTTGTAATTCCTACCATCCTTGGACTTCATTAAAATAAGGGCCAACATATTGACACTCTAAATGTCCTTGGTTCTTTTTCATAAATGTGGATAGTCAAATCATCAGTCTGGATGGTCCATTAGGTTCTCCCACTTTTAATGGGCCACCATAAAAATTCAGACCAATGCGAGGAACTTCTCCATCTGATCAATGCCATAATCAGATGACTGCAACCGTCCAGATGACTGCAACCATCCATCAGTGGCTTGGGAAACTGATGTTTATAGAAAGGGAGACCAACGTTTGGAAAATCAAGCATCTGGTGATCAATATGAGCTGCTGTGGAGAACAATGAAAGTAGGGTGAACCTAATTGACGATCCAGATAAATGATATGACTGTTGACATGTCTAAAAGCATGTGGGCATGCTAAGAGTATCCATGAACCTTAGGAGCACATGAGTCCCCAAAAGTAAATTCTATTTTATTTTGAGAAAATAGTGTGTTGAATGCAGTGTGCACCAAGAGTTGGTGCACACATATCCCACCATCCAAACTGGTGGGCGGGAATCTCAACACACATTTCAAAATGGGCATTTGAAAATTCACAAGTGAAACACAAGATAGATTGTCACTGACCACCTTTGAATGGCTGGAGATACTGTGCCCCAGAACCCTCAATGCTCAATGTGCATCCCACAAGCTAGAAGCAGTGCTCTTTAACTCTAGCCACAGCCCCACATTCTCTCAATCAACACCAGTGGTTAAGGGTGCATTTCATTGCACCAAAATATCATGATTCACGATATTTTGAGCCAAATCAGACAGATTAATCATGATATATCATGAAATTTCATAATGTTTGGTGCAACCAAACACCCCCCGAAACTATTAGCCATATTAACAATATCTTAGTATTTCAAGTACTGAATGTATGAGTGAGCATGTAGGATATGGGGCACTAAATACATCTATAGACCAGATGCATGACGCACCTCCACACACGGCATGTGGCATGTAGCGTGTGTGGCAGAGATCTGAGCAGTATATCAGGTGGGCCCCATACATGGCCAAAAGATCCAGCAGGTGACGCATGTACAAAAAATAATGGATGTCCCAAAAAAATGAAGAAGAAGAAGAAAGAAATCCAATAATACACACTAAACATATACATGTGGCCCACCTGATGACAAACTGATTTTCAGTCAAGGTCAACTACACAGTGGAGTCCACCCGAAACACTGCTCGGATATCCTCACATCTGGGCATTTGTGGACGTGTGGGCAGAGATGTGGGTGCTTGTTTAGCAAAATTTTGTTAGAAGATATTTGGATATAGCCTAAAGCCACTAAGAACAGCTTTACATGCAATCCTCTGCCATGACTACCAAAATTTTAGAAGGGAATTTTCAAAGAAAAGCACTCACATTTTCATCTCTAAACCACTTTCCGTGGCAATCGCGCTTCCACCCGGCAGATGTGAACTTCAGTTCTCTCTCTCGACATGCGTGCTGCTCCACAAGCATCTCTCCATCTGCCCTCGTTTCACATTTGCTATTTCTCTCATCAAGATGACCAGGCCCAGGTGTCACACTTGGTGATGGCTCCGTTCCCCTTTCAGAAGTGCATTGGTAATTCAAATTAAAGTAAGAAGCATTTCCCCTGAATTTCACATTATGGCAACCATTTTCAGCATTTGGTTCAGGCATTTGGTTATGTAGTGCCTCAAAAGCCGCTTTCCGTGTCCGTTCAATCAATGGCTTGCTGGATAACTGGAATTGTTGGCTGGATGGACTTGAACTCGTGGAACCAGCAGAATCACCCGACAAGGATATTCTCTTCTTTATCTCTTCCTGTTTCCATAATTCCCTCTCCTTGAGTCTGGATTCGGCGGCCATGTGACGTGAACCCTTGATATGCATCTGTGAAATTACGGTCACACTCAGTCAACCAAAAGCTATAGAGAGAAAATTCCATTCCGAGCAGATTTTGACTAAAATTCTTCTATTCTTTAGAGATTCCTCTACTCGCTCTGCTTCACTACTGCCCATTCACCACTAACCAACCAACTGCCAGATAGTTGTATTACATATGGTCATGAGTGATGTATATAAGAGCATGATGCAGGCAGGATGCCCTTTACATTTCAGATAGTACCTGAAACGCAATGGATATTGATTTGGAGTGAAAAAGGAGGAATCTGTTTACTGCCACCCCAAATGCATATTAGAAGAGAATACTATCCCCTTCTACCAAAAATCTGCACCATTCGTGATTCGGGTTACATCTTAATGCATCCTAAACTACTGTCAAAGAGCTTATTAAAAGAAAGAAACAACAAGCATACAATCTATGAAGTACAAATACAGAGAAAACAACAAGCAAAAGATGTGGGCTCTAACAATAGCCCTTCTTTTATAGATATAACGATAATTAGTACTCCAATCTGCACGATGAGCAAGTACGACAAGAATGCACCAGAGATTTTGGATTGGAAGGAACACAAAACAAAAACCAGCTAAACTGATGAAATGTGGTTTCCATTTTCCAATATTTCCCCAAACAAGCAGCAGATTGGTTTGCCAAATAAACATTTAAAATCCAGAATTGACATACACCCAAGTAGGCCCTTATAGATTAAGGGTCTATTTTGCTGCCACTTAAAAATGAGTTCATCTTATGTTAGTTAATCATAATTATGTATTAGAGATGATGATTGTTGGTTATCAAGATTTATTAATCCTCACCAAAAAGAAATATGATCTTTAATACAAAATTATGATTAACTCATTTTTTAAGTGACACACAAACAAGCCCTAAACCTTAGGGCCCATTCGGTAGTAGCAAAAGCTCAAGCCCGGATAGCCTACTAGGGCATGCCTATCGTGGTCTTGTCTAACCAGGCCAATGTTATCCTAGGCAGGCCTATTTGTTGTTTGTTAGAACTTGTCTAGTGTGGTAAGAAGAAGCATCTTCTTTTGTCTTTTGAAGCCTATTTAGGTGCTATTGCTCCTTCAAAACAATTGGAGCCCTGTCAGGCTATCAAAGTGAAATCCACTCTATCCATCAAGCTTCTTCCCCCATATCCACTATACAAATAACAAAAAATCAACTCAAAATAATTCTCAGTTGGGCCACACAATAAGAGAACAATATGTAAAATCACAATTAAACCTCTTAAAATCGTGTTGTGGCCCATGTGTGCTTTCAATCATCAAAATATTTGGTATATCACTTCATCCTGGTTGGAGGAACTTGATTAACGGATTGGATTCAATATTTAGACAATCTTATTGGCCCCACACACAATGTTTGACATATCTCCCTCACCATTAATTGTTGCCTACCGTGTGACCACCCAAACTATGAATCAGGCTGATATTTAATCTGAGGGCCTAAAATCACGATTCGAAAGTCATCGATGGATCAGAGCCACGATATCTGTCGACAAATGCCCAACTTCTTCCCTAACAGCTGTAAGTTTCTTGCTACCAAACGGCCCCTTAGTGCAAATAGATTGTTGGGTAATGTGGTTCTGAATTTAGAGTGTGTTTGGTTCCCTATCAAACTCAATTGCAATAACTAGCCTACAAAACTGGAACTACAAAATTGCATTATCTTCACCACCGAATTGACTTACCATATATCAATCTATAATACGACAGGAATAACCAAATTGCATTTTCTGGATTCTATCATACAGAATCATTTGTTGAACGGGTGATTGTGTCCGCAGATGAATATTTGATGGCTCATATTCAATTACAAGATTCAAAGGTCAAGATCATCAATGATGCATGATTATAAGATCATAGATTCTATAAGGTAGTAATAAGAAGCATGAACGGTTCAGATCAATTTAAAGAATTCACATAGATACAGAGACAGAGATGGGGGGTTAGGGTTTCAGAAATACGTACGGAGAGCATGAGAGGGGAATCGAGAATAGGATTGTTAGGGCAGACGAGGCATGCGTACTTGCCATTGGATAGCTTCTTGTATGAAGGAGGAGAAGAATCTTTGGTGTCATGAAAGAGCACCATAAGATCATCTACTCTCCTCTTTCTGTGTTGCGCCTCCCTTGCCCAGCTATCCCCGCCGAAGACGCTCATCCCTTCCTCGTCTCTCTCTCTCTCTCTTTCTCTCTCTCTCTCTACACCGCTCCTGCTCGTCTCTCTGGGGTGGGTAATTGGGGTGGTAGTGCGGACCACCGAGTCTAACCCCTGTTGCAGACACGCATCCTGAATTCCAGACTCGGGGAAATAACAAGTTTGGACGTTCGCTTATGCCAACGAGCGTGTGTCACAGTGGGACACGTGTGTGCGATCTGAGCTTTCCATGAGGGATTCTGATCCAGTAGTGACCCCTCCATTACCGAGCTCGGTACTGGTAGAAGCTATGTGGGCCCCACCATGGAGTATGTATTTTATCCACGCCGTCCATCCATTTTGAAATATTATTTTAGGACATCCATTCCTTTGTAGATTGCGTCCCTTTGGACGGTTCGATTCGAAACACAGACCATCTGGCCCCACAGTCATTGTATAAAAGGGGCGCGAATTGGGTGTTAGTGGGTGTTACCCTAACCGTGTGGGGGCCTTCTTGATGTATTTTTTATATATCGACGCCGTCTATCTGTTTTTCATGTCATTTTAAGATGTGATCGAAAACCTAAAAAGATCCAAATCTCAGCTGGACCATACATTAGAAACAATGATGAATATCCACTAAAAACGTTTTGTGGGCTATAAAATTTTTTATCAATCTGATATTTGTATTTTCCTTTCATCAAGACCTTATTGGCATTATCAAGTGCTTGGATTGAAAATAAACATTACCAAAACCTTACGATGTGCTCTTTGGAATTTTTAACGGTGACGCACTCAGTCACACTGTTTCTAGTGGTATAATCCACTTGAGATTTAGATCTGCATAATTTTTGGAACTCATTCTAAAATGGGCTCTAGAAAAATATGGACGGCCTGGATATACAAAATATCATCCATGTGGGCCATACGATGGGGGTAACACCCACTAAGCTGTTTCACACCTAATTCGCGCCCAAAGAGTTTTTTCTGCAAAAGTGATGGTTCTTGCCTGCGAAGCCAACGAGCAAACATGCAGGCCTCCGGACCCGAATCCGAACCCGTTTGTGGCATACGATGGTGTGTGGGCCCCGCCTAATTTTAGGCCCCGAAATCATATGGGCCAGCCTCTAGTTGACCCAGTTCATAGACAGCCCACACCAATAAATAAATAATAATAATAAAAACCCACTATTACAAGGTGAAATGAAATGAAATTTCCCAAGAAATCGAGTTTGAATAGATTCCTTCCCCTAACTTAGAATAGTACACCACTCATTGATAGGTAACGGGACAACTACTCCTTAGCCTCTACGCAAGAAATCGGATTGCGTCCTGCGTTACTCAGTAAGATCTTATCGTCCTGAGTAAACTCAGTTGGGTCTACTGTGAACGTATGTAGCTCTTATCTACACCGTGCAACCGCTTTTCCATGTCATTTAAAGGGGTTGAAACTAAAATTGAAGCATATCCAAAACTTAGGTGGACCATACCACAAGAAACAGTGGTTATAATGATTTCCACCGTTGAAACCTTTCTAAGGGCCCGCTGTGATGTCTATTTGTCATCCAACCTGTTCACAAGATCACACGGACATTGATGAAAGGAAAAAAAAACAAATATCAGCTTGATTAAAGACTTCCACAGCCCCAAGAATTTTTCCACCGTACAGGTTCAATTCATTTGTTTCCCCTCGTGTGATCCACTTAAGCATTTTATATGCTTCCTTTTTCTTTTTATTTCTTTTTCCCAGCGATAAAATTATCTGTTAAAATGGATGAACATAGTAGATGAAATACATAAATCACAGTGGACACCCACCCCCCCCCCCCCCAGTGTTTAAGCGTACTGAGTTCACCCAATCCGCTTCCTCTCCGCAACAGATGGGCCCACCATTAATCGGATCATCAGATGAATTTCATCAGGTCACATTCTCTGTTCAAAAGTGCTTTAACAAGTCATTCAGGATCATCCAATCAATAAAATTATAAATCCATATGGCGTTCACCAGATGAATGGTTCTGATTTTGGTTGCAGTTTTGGATGGTCCCACACGCTACTATACTCGTCCACTTAAGTTACCATGAATAATTTATATGGTGAATATTAACACCGTTTCCAATAACCTTATCAAAATTTACAAACTCTGCCAGGCTTACTGAGTCAACTCCCCAAGTTAAATATGAGTTTAGCTCACAAAGCATTATGAATGATGTGCAATCGCTTGGGAATTAATATCTTACATGGCACATAAGTAATTCAAATTAAATTTTTCAATATGCTTATTTGGCCGTTGGCAGGCATTTTGAAAGTCGATTGCTTCTGCCCATGCTTGGATGGAAATCGGTTCAGGCAGCACTCTGTGGGGCTGCCATTATGTATGGATTTTATCCACAATGATCATTCATTTTTTCAGATCATTTATGTTATGAGCCCAGATGAAAGCAGATCCAAGTCTCAAATGGACCACACTACAGGAAACAGCCGTGTTAATAATATCTACTTTCGAAACCTTCTTTTTTTTTTTTTTTTTACCTTCTTAAGGCTCACCAATATGTTTACTTACCGTCCAACCTATTCATAAGGTCACATGGGTCACCTGAATGGAGGGAAAATACATGTCAACTTGATCCACTTGTGTGACTCCTAATAGGTTTAATAGGTTTTTAATGGTAGGCATTCAATCTTTACTATTTACTTGAGCCTTAGATCTGGCCTCAATTTTAGGCTTAGATCTGGCCTCGATTTTAGGCTCTCATGTCTTAAAATGATGTGAAAAATAAACCAAGAGTGTTGATAAAACCTGTACATCACAGTGGCCCTCATAGAGCTCCTGCCTGGACCAATTCCATCCAGGCAGGGCAGGATGCAATCTGCTTCCGGGCATTTTGGGGTTGAGTGCTATATAATACGATTTTTGAGTGGCTGCATATCAAGCCTCATACTATACCAGAGTATCAAATTACTCCCCATCAAGAAAATAACACTATTCATTTCTGCATCCTATTTGCATTATATAATAATAACCAAGCCATCTTATTCTCTCCCAAATCTCATTCAAAACTTACACTAAAATGCCAAACACCTCTTTTTATTTATAATTAAAAGCAGAAAAAGCTTGTAAATTCCAATTAGCAGCACTGCCTCTTCCCTAGCTCACTTCCTCAGTTCAGGCAAGGCTTCAAGGGCTTCACAAAGAATTTCAACAGACCGGTGCTGCAATGCGTCCCGTTTCACTCACCGCACGCAAAGTAGTAACACTTTCTTTCACTCAGCACAAACTCAAACCCTGTCCCACCACCCTGTGTCTGGTTCGCCACCAACGTCGCATTTTTCAATTCGCATGCTTGGTAGCTTGTGTTAACTTGTTCTTCAGCAAGTAGACACTGTGGGGGAATGTGGTACTGTTTGGTGGGTCATACATGAAAACTGCACAAATGAATGCAATCAGTTAATAAGATATAAGACTACTGAAATTTCCCCGACTAAGACATTATTTAGAACCATAGTCTATTTTCATAACGTGACATTTGAAATTTGGTGACTTTGTGTGTGTGTGTGTGTGTGTGTGTGTGTGTACCATCTATCGAAGGTAGGGGAGATGCACGCACCCAAAGTGTCATTTTGGTAGAATGGGCCGTTTTTAAGGACCCAATCGGAGTAGTTGAATCCGTATCACCAGTGATTGGACCCGCCGACGATTTTCGTGGCCGCTTGATTGATGGCTGGCATGGAAGCCAACACTAGGAGAATCAGTTCTAATGCAAAACCAGCCCCACGTTTCGGACACATCTTGATAAAAACTTTAGAGGGCAAAATGAAAAAGAAGGAAGTTTGGGATGGTAAGACTTTGGGGTGATGGGTATGTATAATAGGGGAAGGGAAAGGGCATGGGGTTAAGGAAATGTCCAAAATAACCTTGGTTTTAAGAGGACGCTGCTTCGGTGGATCCCGACGGTGGGGCCACTTTGATGTGTTTTCTTATATCCCTGCAGTCCATCTGTTTCGTCAGCTCATTTTGTCGCATGATCCCAAAACTCCTGCAGATCCAATTCTCAGGTGGACCATACCACAGTAAGCAGTGGTGATTAACCATTAAACACTTTTTGTGGGTCACAGAGGTTTTTGTTCAAGTTGATATTTGTGTGCTCCCTTTATCCAGATCTTTGTGACTTTATCAATAGGTTTGATGGCAAATAAACATGCTGATGGCTCCCAAGAACTTTTTAATGCTGGGCCTTCAACCACCGCTGTTTCCTCTGTGTGTGGTCCACCTGAGATTTTCATCTCCAGTATTTTCATGATCATGCCCTAAAACTGAGCTGGTAAAACGCATGGACTGCGTTGATATGATAAAAATACATAATAGTGGCCCCATAGTTAGGGATCCAATGGATCCGGGATCCACGGAAGCCACGTCCGCTTTAGGAAGGGGCATAAATGCCCTGCAAAGAATGAAAAATCATGCCTTACATTTTCATTTGCACGTAGGTCATCGATGGTTAGATAATCAAGACCGTCTATTTTCTGTGCAATTGCTTGGACTAGGCATGGTTCCAAAACGATCGTCAAAAGATAATCCTCACCATTATTTTTAAGGATTGGATGTGGAGTGGCGATTAATTTTGTTTGTTGGCATGTGATCTTATTACATTTCGACTACCTTAGTGGACCCTGCCATGAGAAGAAAATGACCCGAGATACAATGATCTGATGATCTTAACCATCTGACCTTGAAAGAGTGTAGGAAAAGAAAAAAGGTTTAATGGTCAACATTAATCGGAGGAAGTGAGTGTATGGACCATTGCTAGCGTGTGATTTTCAAAACATGGGCCATCTTAATTTGATGAGCCCCATTAGGTGAACAGCTCCGATTAGGAAATCAATCTGTCACATGTACGCTGGAGAAATGACTTGTGTATTCTGTTCCTCCGGAATCATATTGGTTCACATTTACGGTGGCAATCCGCTCTCCTATTGGTCCACTGAGATGGATGGGATTGTGGGAACATTCCTCCGGAAATGCGAGATAACAGTCATAACAGAATTTGGTATTTCACCACAACCTTGAAAATGGTGACGACCGATGTACTGTACATGTGGCATGCACTCCATCTCCTACTATCCTAACCGTCCTATTGAGAGAGTAGCTGGTATGAATGTCAAAACAAACAATTGCTCTTAAGCATCGCAAGTCATCTGTAATTTAAATACAAATAGGGATGTAAAGAGAGAATTTGTATTTTACCATTAGTCGACTGTCCTGATTTTCTGGCACGACATAATACGTTGGCCAAAATCAGTTGGTTTTGCCTCTACCACATCCCCACCCACTACACACACTAGGGCCCACATCCTGAGATGATCCGATGATCTAAACCTTCCATATTCTCATTACTATAATAGATAAACTATTATCTCCACAATCACCCTTCAGTTATGTTCCTAACCTATGCTTTTTGGAGTTGAGTGAAAGCCATTGAAAATCTCTTTCCATTGTTCTAAATTCATCTATAAGATACATCCGTTCAGCTTAAGTTTCTTGTGGTAGCGGTCTGGCATAAAGTCCACAACATGGTCGGTTCCGATCATCAAACTACTCAGAATGTGGGCCCTACTGGGCGGGGATATATTCGCAAGAATCAAAACGAATCCAGCGAGTAAAACAGTGTAGCCTAGTCAGTCATGAGTGACTCATGGAGTCAACTCATCGCAAGTTAGGTAACCATTCAGACCAGGCAAAGAAGCTTGTGATCCTCAATAGGGGCCCCCAGGATGGACGAATGAGACTCACCAACAGTTACCATGGTGGTCCATCCCCGGTGGGCCCACCATGACAAATCACAAACCATTGCATCACTCTAGTAAGAAGAAAATAAATGAAATTATTTCATTGATCATGGCGCCAAATATATATTTTTCGCTACAAACATACATCAAAACTAAAAACCTGTAGTCAGTTAAACCCAAACCACACTACATTTATTCTTTCTTTTCTTTTATCTTTTTTTTTTTTTGTCAGTCATGCAACACACCCACTGGTGCTGTCAGCAGCATGGATTTTCATCACGGATGGGTTTCAAAACCAAGACCCCCTTTGAAACTCCGCAGAGTCTACCAACAAGGCAAGGCTCCGAACCCACTATTTTTATTCTATTCCCGGCCTGTTCTCTCAAAACTCCCCAAAACCTCCCATTGTTTATTGAGCTCCTCCAACAAAAAGAAGAAAAATCTACTAAGCAAGCATTGCAATTAATCTTCCAAACCACATTCTTATTCAACCACGGCAAGAAGGTTTAAGTGGCCACACAAAGAACTTCATCAACCCCACATTGCAGTGAAATCCACCCCGCTCGCCGCATGCGAAGAAGTAAGGCTTCCGCTCTTTCAAAACAAACTTGAATCCGTCGCCACCTCCTTGCATCACATTCCCAACCAATGTAGATTGATTCAAATTGCACTTCATGAAGCTCCTGAAGTTCTTCAACAAGTAGACACTGTGCGGGAAGGTTGTGTTGCTAGGCGGATCGTACTTGAAAACTGTCATAAATAGCAAATGAAATTAGGAATCATTAATTTAATGTGGACACAAAAATATAAAGAATCTTGCTGGGTGCAATTTTATATGTGGGCCAACATGTAACGACAGTGGACCATTGTATTACCCTAGTCAGTTGATCAAAGCCATTCAAATAAGGGCTTACAAAATGGACAGTAAGACCATTATTTGCTCTTACCATCCAGTTTGTGTGCCACCATGACAATCCCATCACTGTTATCATCGGTCCTTACCGATCAAAAATAGGCCCACTTGGGCCCCACATAGGAATTCATTGATACATTATCCTAGTGACTAACCAAAATATTATTGTGGTATAATATGATCACTCACCCAAAGTATCATTTTGGTAGAAGGGACCATTCTGAAAAGCCCAACTGTTGTAGTCGAAGCTAAAGCGCCAATGTTCAGACCCACCCACGATTATCGTAGTGTTCCGAAGAGCCCGACTGGTACGATTGAAGCCGAAGCCAGCGCCCCAGCGTTGCGTCCCTCGGAAAACTTTTGCAGCCACAAGATTATCGGACGGCATGGAGATCAACACTAGGAGAATGGCTCCCAAGGCAAAGCTAACCCCACTTTTGAAACCCATCTTCAATAATAAAAAAAAAAAAACAAACTTTTGGAGAGAGACTTTAATGGAGCACACAAAGATGGGATGAGAATGATGAGTGTGATGATGGAATTTATAGAGGGAGAGGGGAATATTAACTCAAGTCAAAATACCCAAAATGCCCCGGTTTTGAAATAGCAAAAATGCCCCTGTTAGAGAGAAGGGAAGACCTTCTGTAGCCTGTTTTAGAGTCTACGTTGACCAAACAGCATTGACATTTTGGCAACATTCCATTGAAAAAAAACGACCTTAGTGCTCCATTATCCACAAACACTGCATGTGGGTTGGTGGGAGTTTGAGTGAATTTCCACACGACCATGTTTTAATAAAATGGTTGGATGTTAAGGTATCAAGCTGGGGCGTTTCTCACTTGGGCTTTTGAATTTCAGGGAAAGAAAGGCGCCGAATTGAAAGATCTGAGGCTGCGAGAATGCACGAGGAAAAAGAGATCCAACGGTTTTTCAAAAGAAGAGGGAAGAAAAGAGAGGAGTTTGAAATTTAGGGCCCACGCCCACCCCAAGAGATGAGCATTGGGTGGGGTGTTGACGTCACCAAGTTCTGTGGGCCCCACCATGATGTATGTGTACTTCCACACCATATATCTATTCTGGGGGATCATTTTAGTGCATGAACCCAAATATGAGGCAGATCCGAAGCTAAGGTGGACCACACCACAGAAAGGAGTGGAGAGAATGACGCTCACCGTTGAAACCATCCTAAGGTCCCCCATGATGTTTATCTGCCATCTAACCTGTTCATAAGGTCATACAGACCTGGATGAAGGGAAAACACAAATTTCAGAGTGATTCAAAATTTATATGGCCCTCAAGAAGCTTTCAAGTGTAGGTGTTTAATCCCCATTGCTTTTTATGGTGTGATCCACTTGAAGTTTGGATCTGCCTCAGGTTTGGGCTCATATCCTAAAATGAACTCACAAAATGGATGGACGGTTTGGATATAACACATACATCATGGTGGGCTAAAGAACTTGGTGACGTCAACACACCACAGAGGTGGGTGGTGTATGGCACACCATGCAATCTGCTTTCCACCCCAAGTGGGTCGAACTCGGTTCCACGTGAATTGTAATGTGGCGTGTGAAACAATGCCAACCACAGAACCAGAGTGGAGAATACGTTCGCTAGTAGTGGATCGTGAGGGCATGGCATGATATCATGCAGATGAGAGGACACTACTGAGGAGGTCAAGGTTTTGCATGCTTCAACCAAAGCTTAAAAACGCGCGCGTGAACTCCACGCATGTGCATTGTGTAAATCTGTTTGTGTTGGTGGAGCCTTCAATCAGTACAAGTTGATCAAAAATATTTCCTATGAGGCTGTTAAACTCTAAACACTTTGAATTGAAGATTAAGTGTTATCGATCGCCTGATGAGATTGGATAGAGTGTCCCTCCTTGGTTTTGACTATGAACTCTCTAGACTGTTATGATCGGATTCAGCCTCGCAACGAGGTCAGATCAGGTGCTCAACTGTGGCACGATTTGTTAAGTCGGTTTGTGCTATTTGTTTCTAATTTTAGTTATTTAGCTATATAAGCCGGGTGTAATCGGGACTAAGGTGTGGCTAATATATTTCTAACGTGATTAGGGTTTGGAAAGAGAGTTTTTTGAGAGAGAGAGAGAGAGAGAGAGAGAGACAGCTTGGGTTTTCTTTTCTCTTTTTTTTTTTCTTTTTTTTTTTTGGTTTGATCATCTCTTATAACTTATGATTCATAGTGTTATCGATTTGTGCCATGGGTTTTTTCCCGCAAGGGTTTTCCACGTAAAATCGAATTGTCTCTTGTGTGTTGGATTTGCTTTGTGTAATTGTGTTTACTTCGCTTGAATCTACTATGTACTTTCGCGAGTTCCCAACAAGTGATATCAAAGATAACGTTGGGTAACAAAATATTGAATCTGAATTCAAAGTATCAATGGTATCTAGTATGAAGTTCAACGTAAAGAAATTTTTCGAAAAAAAAATAATTTTGAACTATAGAAGGCCTAAGGTTTGGAAGGTGCACTCCTTGAAAAGTGACCGAAGTCTATAACAAAAGAAGAATGGAATAAACATGATAAAAATGTCAAGATATCAATCCAATTGTGCCTAACGGATGACGTCTTCTATAATGTCATGAGGGAGAAGACTAGAGCTGATACATGGGCGAAGTTAGAAAATATTTGCGCGAAGAAATCTCTTGAAAATTGTTTGTATCTTATGCTTTATTTGTTCAACCTATAAATATGGCATAGGGGGCCGATGTTGAGAGCCACATCAGAAACTTCAACAGGCTCATTTGCAAACTGTTGGACTTAGATAAACCGATAAAAGATGAATATCAAACTTGCATCCTATTGAACTCTCTTCTAGAGTCGTACGATCGTTTAAAGATTCTTTGTGCGCTTGTTAGGAGACCATTAGCCTTGAGACCATTATCTCAGTTCTCCAATCAAAAGCGATGAAAAAGAAGAGCAATGATGTGGGTGTGTCTTCTGAACAAGTACTGGTTATGATGGGGAGGGATTCCAAACGGGATAAGGGATCTTCGCAATCGAGATCGAAGTCCAAGGGCAAGAGAAAGGCCAAGTTGAAGTGATGGAGTTGTGGACAAACCAAGCACATGAAATGGGATTGCAAGAATCCCAAGTCTAAGAAAGAGAAGACAGGTGAATCTTCTAGAGAGGCCAATACTGCAGAATCTACAGAGGATGTAAGAGTGATGGGTGCGACGTCTTAACCGTATCCAAGTCAGGGTTTCTCAACAATGAGTGGCTCTTGGACTCGGGGGCTTCGTATCACATGTGTCCTGACCGGAGTATATTTACCTCATATAAAGAGTATGATGGTGGCTTGATGTTCTTGGGTGATAACTACGCCTGCAAGGTTGTGGGTATTGGTTTTTTGCGCTTTAGAATGCTCAATGGGATCGAGCGCAATCTGATAGAAGTGAGACACATCCCAAGGTTATAGAAGAATCTGATCTCTTTGGGTGCACTCGAGGCAATGGAGTGCAAATTCACTGGTTTTGATCGTGTTTTGAAAGTTTCAAGAGGGCACTCGTATTTATGAAGGTGCGGAGACATGAAAACCTTTACAAGTCTATCGGAAGCACTTCATTGGGTGGAGTTGCAACAGCTGTAGCGGATTCCTAAATCTAAAAGCTTTGATTTTAGTATATGCGAGCACTATTATATGTATGGTAAACAGTCAAGGTTGTCATTTAAATCGAGAAAACATATATATAAGGGTGTGTTGGAGTATGTGCACTTAGACGTATATGGGAGTCGTCGTCTGTAATTTCTATTGGAGGGCCGTCATGGTTTATGTCATTTATTGACGACTATAGCAGAAAGGTGTGGGTTTATTTTCTAAAAAATAAATTCAATGTTTTCACTACCTTCAAGCATTGAAAGGCGATGGTGGAAAATCAGTCAGGGAAAAAGTGGAAAGTTTTTATGACCAATAATGGTGTAAAATTTACTTCAGGAAAATT
This sequence comes from Liriodendron chinense, assembly GCA_003013855.2. Classification (NCBI taxonomy): domain Eukaryota; kingdom Viridiplantae; phylum Streptophyta; class Magnoliopsida; order Magnoliales; family Magnoliaceae; genus Liriodendron; species Liriodendron chinense. The sequence goes on along the minus strand of PVNU02000444.1, from coordinate 24,843 downwards.
CAATTGGTTTTGCAATGATGAAGGGATCACACAACACAGTGCGTCATACACCAAAGTAGAATGGTGTGGGAAAATGGATAAATCAGACTCTCTTGGAGAGAGCCCAGTGCATGATTAGTAATGTTGGGTTGGGTAAGGAGTTGTGGGCTGAGGCCGTTAACATGATTTGTTACTTAATAAATCAATCACCTTCTATAGCTATAGATTGTAAGATTTCTGAGGAAGTGTGGAGTGGTTGGCAGATAGACTACTCGGGGCTGCGAGTATTTAGTTGTGAAACTTACTCTCATATACCGTCAGTTAAGAGAGATAAGTTAAACCAAAGGGCCAGAAAGTGTGTCTTTGTAGGCTATAGTGATGGTGTGAAGGGATACAAGTTGTATGACATTGCCACATGAAAAATCACTTTAAGTTGTGATGTCAGGTTTGATGAAGGCACCTTGTTGCGAAAGGAAGTGCCAAAAAAATCGAAAAAATTAGAGGTTGTGAACATCCAGATAAATAAAGATGAGACACGGGCCGATACTGAGTCGTAGGCAGAGAGGTACATGATTAGGTGGAACAGCCACCTGCACGAAGAAATCCTCGTAGAGATCACAGGTTACCGATGAGTTATAGGGATTACTCGAACATTGCATTCACCCTTATTACGGATGGGGGATCTGTCTACTTTATAAAGGCACTTGACAATATAGATGCCGAAAAGTGAAAGGCAGCAATGCAGGACGACATGGACTCCCTGTATAAGAACGAGACATGAGGCTAGTAGAGCTTCCCATGGGCAGAAAAGCGATTGCGTGAAAATGAATTTTTTTGAAGAAACATGATAGGTATAAGGCGAGATTGGTGGCGAAGGGATATGCTCATCATAAAGGCGTAGACTTCAGTGAAATATTTGCATCAGTTATAAAGTAAGTATCTATCAGATTCGTGTTGGCATTGATTGCCTAATATGACCTCGAGCTAGAATAGATGGATGTAATAACTGCTTTCTTGTATAGAGAATTCGACGAGCAGATTTACATGATGCAACTAGAAGATAATAAGATACAAAAGGCAGAGAATAAAGTTTGCAGTTTAAGGAGGTCGTTATACGGCCTCAAATAGTTGCATATGCATTATACAAGAAATTTGATTCCTTCATGATGAGTTAGAGCTTTACCAGGAATGAATATGATCATTATGTCTATTACATGACATTGGGTGATGGAAAATTTATTATATTGGTATTATACATTGATGGCAGCTTATAGCTAGTCATAACATGTCTGATATCGATATATTGAAGACTCATCTTTTAGGGACATTCGAGCTAAATGAAGGGTCTAGGAGCTGCAAAGAGGGTTATCGGTATTGACATACATAAAGATCACAGGAAGATGAGTAGGCTTTGGTTATCTCAGGTTGAATACCTTGGAAAAGTATTAGTAAAGCTTAAAATGGATAAGGCGAAGCCGGTCGGCGTTCCCCACACGACTCACTTTAAGCTTTATTCAGAAGAGTGTTCTAAAACAGATGAAGAAAAGCAGGATATGTCTCATGTGCCTTATTCAAGCGCAGTGGCCAGCTTGATGTATACTATAGTCTATACAAGCCCAGATATTTCATAGGCTATGGGTGTTATTAGCATATTTATGTCTAACCCCAATAAGCAACATTAAGAAGTTGTGAAATGGCTACTTCAATATATTCGAGGTACGCAGGATTATGTCTTGACATTCGAAAGGTCAAGGGACAAGTTGGTTAGGTATATCGATTTAGATTACGCGAGTAGTGTGGATTGTAGGAGATCGACTTCCGGGTACTCATTTGTGCTAGCGAGTGAAGCGATTAGTTGGATGTCTAAGCTTCAGTCAGTGATAGCTCTTTCCACTACTGAAGCGGAATACATGACAGTGATAAAAACAATCAAGGAAGTTGTTTGGTTAAGGGGTATGATAAAATTAGTTGGGGCTTCAGTAGGAGGTCGTGCCGATTAATTGTGATAGCGCTATTAATTTGGCTAAAAACTCTGTTTATCACTCACGTACTAAACATATTGATGTGCATCACCACTTTATCTAACAGGGGTTTGAAGAAAGCGATGTGACTTTAGAGAAGATTCACATAAGCATGAATCCGGTGAACATGCTCACCAAGGTGGTTCCTACTAAAAAGTTTAAATTCTGCACAACTTCTCTGGGATTGGCGAAGACAGAATGAAGATGCAATATGCATGAGAAACAGTGAAGCGAAGAAAGAGTGTTGTCAGTGATTAAAGCCTCAATGGAGATTATTGGTGGAGCCTTCAATCTGGACTAGTCTAGGGGTTGTCAAGCGACCGAAAATACCCAATATGAGGTTGTTAAACTCTGAACACTTTGAACTGAATATCAAGGGTCGTCGGTCGCCCGACAAGATCAGATAGGCCGCCTGAAACTCCTCGATTTTGACTATGAATTCTCTAGACTATTATGATCGAGTTCAAGCGCCCAATGGTGGCACGATTTGTTAAGTCAGTTTGCATTGTTTGTTTCTAATTTTGATTATTTAGCTATATAAGCCGAGTGTAATCGGGATTAGGGTATGGCTAATACGTTTCTAATGTGATTAAGATTTGGAGAAAGAGAGCTTGGGTTTTCTCTTAGTTTTTTTGTTTCGGTTTGATCATCTCTTTCTGATTCATAGTGCTATCGCTTTGTGCCGTGGTTGTTTTCTGTAATTAGGGTTTTTCCACATAAAATTGAATTGTCTTTTATGTGTTGGATTTGCTTTGTGTGATTGTGTTTATTTTGATTCATTTTACTATGTACTTCCGCAAGTTTCCAACAATTCTTGCACATTTTTTTCTGCATTGTGGCCCACCTGTTGAGTTGAAGCTAATTTTTGTACGAATTGCTCAGATGGAGCCTGCCTTCCAACTGCTCAGATGTCGTCCTCTGAGATGGATGGGATTGTGGGAACATTCCTCTGAAAATGCAGTATTCGGTCATACATAACAGAATTTGGAAGACGGCGCTTCTTCCTCCACTTTGAAAATGGTGACGACTGATCGACCGTACACGTTGCATGCATTCCGGCTGGAATCGGATTGCCTACTGAGTTACTCAGTCCTCTAAGCGTTACTGAGTAAACTCTATTATGCCCATCCATCCATTTACCAGATAATTTTAGGGCTTGAGCTAAAAAATGAGGCATATTCAATGCTCAAGTAGACCACACCATAGGAAACAGTGTAAATTGAACGTCTACGTTGAAAAATTCTCAAAGCCCACAGAAGTTTTGAATCAAGCTGATATTTGTGTTTTCTCTTCATCCATGTCTTTGTGATCTTACGAACAGGGTGGATGACAAATAAACATCACTGTAGGCCCTAGGAAGGTTTCAATGGTGTAAATCATTATTCCCACTGTTTCCTGTGGTGTGCTCCACACCACTTGAGCTTTGGGTATGCTTCAATTTTGGCTCATCCCCTAAAATGAGCTGGAAAACGGATGGACGGCAGGGATAAACCACATACATTCACGGTGGGCCCAACATAGCTAACTTAGTACGATAAAGGGTACTGAGTAACTCAGTTGGCAATCCGATTTCATTCCAGCTTCTAGTGTGAATAAGCCACAGCCCAAAGATATTACTGGTCCCACAATCCTACCCGCCCAAAGAAAATCAGACCAACAGTTACCATGATGGTCCATCCCCGGTCGGTCCACCACGACAAATCACACACCATTACACAACTCTTAGTAAGAAAAACAAAAACATGAAATTATTTCATTCATGACAACAAACATATATATCAAAATTAAAAACATGTAATCAGCTAAACCCAAGTCACACTACATTTATTCTATTCTCTGCCTGTTCTTACAAAACTATCCAAAACCTCCCATTGTTTATTGAGCTCCTCCAACAAAAAGAAGAAAAATCTACTAAGCAAGCATTGCAATTCTTCCAAACCATCTTCTAATTCAACCACGGCGAAGGTTTAAGCGGCCACACGAACATCTTCATCAACCCCACATTGCAGTGAAATCCACCTCGCTCGCCACATGCGAAGAAGTAAGGCTTCTGCTCTTTCAAAACAAACTTGAATCCATCGCCACCTCCTTGCATCACATTCCCAACCAATGTAGATTGATTCAAATTGCACTTCATGAAGCTCCTGAAGTTCTTGAACAAGTACACACTGTGCGGGAAGGTGGTGTTGCTAGGCGGATCGTACTTGAAAACTGTCATACATAGCAAATGAAACTAGTCGTTAATTTAATGTGGACACATAAATATGGAGCTATGATCCAGTATCAATTCTTCTTACCTTGCCGGGGTGCAATTTTATATGTGGGACCACATACTACCACAGTGGACCATTTTATCATCCAACTTGGGTGATCTCAGCCATTCAAATAAGGGCTTGCAAAGTGGACACTAAGACCATTATTTGCTCCTACCCTTCCAGTTTGCATATGACCGTGATGATCCTATCATTGTTATCAACGATCTTTATTGATCGTAAATAGGCCCACTTGGGCCCCACATAGCAATTCATTGCTGCATTATCCTAGTAACCAAAATATCATTGTTGTAATATGATCACTCACCCAAAGTGTCATTTCGGTAGAAGGGACCATTCCGAAAAGCCCAACTGTTGTAGTCGAAGCCAAAGCGCCAATGTTCGGACCCACCCACGATTATCGTAGTGTTCCGAAGAGCCCGACTGGTATGATTGAAGCCGAAGCCAGTGCCCCAGTGTTGCGTCCCTCGGAAAACTTTAGCAGCCACAAGATTATCCGACGGCATGGAGATCAACACTAGGAGAATGGCTCCTAAGGCAAAGCTAACCCCACTTTTGAAACCCATCTTCAATCAAAAACAAATTATTAGAAAGAGACTTCAATAGAGCACACAAAGATGGGATGAGAAAGATGAGTATGATTATGGAATTTATAGAGGGAGAAAGGATATGAACTCAAGTCAAAATACCCAAAATGCCACTAGTTTTACAAGGAGAGACCTTTCGTAGCCTGTTTTAGAGTCTACGTGGACCAAACCGTATTGACATTTTGGCAACATTCCATTGAAAAATAAACAAATAAATAAAGGCCATAAAGTCCTCCATTACCCACAAACATTGCATGTGGTTTGGTGGGAGTTGAAGTGAATTTCTACCCGACCATGTTTTAATAAAACGGTTGGATGTTAAGGTATCAAGCTGGGGCGTTTCTCACTTGGGCTTTTGAATTTCAGGTAAAGAGAGGAGTTGATTGAAAGATGTGAGGCTGGAAGAATGCATGACGCAAAAGAGATCAAACGGTTTTTCAAAAAAGGAGGGAAGAAAAGAGAGAGACAAGTTTGAAATTTAGGGACAATGCAATATCTGCGCTTTCCACCCCAAGTGGGTTGAACTCGGTTCCACGTGAATTGTAATGGGGCGTGTGCTTTCCACCCCAAGTGGGTTGAACTCGGTTCCACGTGAATTGTAATGGGGCGTGTGAAACAATGACAACCATAGAACCAGATTGTAGAATACGTTCGCTAGTAGTGGATCGTGAGAGCGTGGCATGATTTCATGCAGATGACGAGGACCCACTTCTCACTACTGATGAGGTCAAGGTTCGCGTGCTTGAACCACAGCTTAAAAACGCGAGAACGCGACTCAGACTCAAACCTAGTTGAGTCGAGTCGACTCAAAAAACTCACACTAGCTTTTCTAGCTTTTTCTGTATCATTAAATATTTAAATGTATAAATAATATATAAATATTGTCAAATTGAGCCATGTAGAGTATTTTCGATTTTTCCTGAGTTTTGTCAGATTTTGCCGACTTTCTTCAAGTTGAGTACGGGTTTTCTCAAATTTTGACCGCGTCATGACCAGATCGTTTTTCTTGAGCCATAGTGAAATCTGATCGAGTCAGGCTTCAGTTTCTAAACAATGGTTGAACCACCAATAGTGCTCATCTATCGTACGGCCCATCAGTTTAGTAGCCAAAATCACTAGATCATGAAGGAGTGGAAATGGGTCTGGCTAGGGTCAGGCCCGAGTTTGCCCTAGCTTAGACCTAAAGCTCTGCCCCAGACATCTAATACGAGACCAGGCTGCGCCAGGGTTGATGAAAGGTTTGAAATGGTTCAATTTTATTATTATTATTATTATTATATAAAGTGTCTCATTGTATAAATGTTCAGATCAATGAAATATTTTCTGGACCCTTCTAAAGCTTTTGAATACTAGTATTTTTGGGTAATTCTTTCATCCTGGCGAGACACATCAGATGAATGAATAGGATGGTATATAAAAACTATCCTGACGTCACCCTTACGAACCTATGACGATTGACGAGGTAGGCCGGCGCAGTTCTTAACCGTAAGCGGATTGTCTGGTGTGCGACCCACCACCGAACTATGCGATGTGTTGATGTCACCACGTTCTGTGGGGCTCACCATGATGTATGTGTGATATCCACACCGTCCATCCATTTGGAAAGATCATATTAGGAGACAAGCAAAAAAAGAGGTAGATCAAAGTCTCAAGTGGACGGCACCACAAAAAAGTGGGGACAATGATTCCTACTGTTGAAACCATACTAGGGCGCACCATGATGTTTATTTGTCATCCAACCTGTTCATGAGATCACATAGACCTAGATGAAGGGAAGAAACAAATATCAGATTGATCCAAAACTTCTGTGGCCCCAAGAAGCTGTCAATATTAAGCACTCAATCTCCACCGCTTTCTGTGGTGTGGTCCACTTTGAGATTCAGATCTTTCTCATTTTTAGGTCCATGCCGTTCTCGTAAAATGGATGGACGGTGTGATATAACACATACACCATGGGGGACCCACGAAACCTGGTGACGTCAACACACCACGGAGGTCGGTGGTGTGTGGGTGTGGCACACCACGCAATCCCTTTCCTTCTTAAACCAACATCCACCTTCTGAAGCTGCGCGTCCTGTCTACGATGATCACAACCATTCATCTGGCGTGGGGCCCTGTCTGCATTGGTCACGATCTACAATGATCACAATCATTCATAGGGCGGGCATAGACCAGCCCCAAAAGCAATCTGATCACATACGGGCAAGAGTGCCACAATTTGGGGATCGATAGTTAATTGATTCTAACCGTGTGACCCACCCAATGAATGGAACGGCCTGATTTTCGTTACAGCTGATCTTCATGGCACGGTCTACTGTTTCCATGGAACTGATTTCCTCCACAAGTGGCAATGTTAGCCGCAAAGGTAGTACCTTACCCGTATCTCCCCTCGAAAAATCATCTGTCGAATTCTAACCGTCCATCCAACAAGGGACACCCCTACTAAATCATAACCATAAACCATAAACCATAAACCACGCATCCGTAAGCCCCGATCAACAGGTTGGGTCCATCAAAGCATATGGTAGGGCACACAAGGCAAATGGTGTGAAAGGTGGCTCAACATTTTCCATACTCCACACAAGTATCAAACATACGTTCATCTCGCACAACTTGCATGCAAAACTACAAACACGAGACACCATTTCCATCGACAAACGCAGGCCGATATCATCGAAGAAAAGGCCAGCAATTACAAGATGGTTTTGATACAGCTTCGCAGCGGTACCAGCTGTAGCCAGGAAGGATACAGGTGAGGCTCCCCTACCGTACACGTGGCATATACCTCGAATTCGAACCTCCCAAATAGTGGGCCACACTAGATGGATGATAACCCAAAAGTTACACCAAAAGCATGATCCTAACCAGTCAATCAGCGGTCATCTAATGAACCGTTCAAAAAATGTACTGAGCAGTCCGAATTCAATTGAAAATGTCCATTAATAAGAGAAACAAAGTAGGCTAATCGAAACTGAATTCGATTAATCATGGTGAGCCGGGTGGTTCAGATTTGGGGTACACATCATGTGACAATAGCTAGGGAGCCTCACCTAGATCCTAGCTACATGATATATGGCTGGAGCTAGATCCAAGCCGATTACAAGAGGAAAGGGGCCCACCCAATTGAATCAGAGAAACAATGGGAGTGGATGGTGCGGCCCTTACCGTGGGACCCACCTTGATGCATGTATTCTACATCCACTCCGTCCATCTGTTTTTCCATATCACTTTAGAATATAAGCCGAAAAATGAAGAAGATCCAAATCTCAGGTGGGCCATAATATAGGAAACAATTGTTATTGAATGCCCTACCACTAAAAACTTCCTAAGGCCCACCACAATGTTTCCTTAAGGTTTATTTGTCATCCAACCTATTGGTAAGGTCACATAAACCTGGGTGAAGGGAAAAATCACATATCAGCTTGATCCAAAACATTTGAGGCGCATTAATGGTCAATCACCACTAATTCCTATGGTATTGGTCCATATGAGAATTGGATCTGCTTCATTTTTGGGCTCATGCTCTAAAATGATCTGGAAAAACAGATGAACGGCGTAGATATAGAATACATGCATCAAGTTGGGCCCCATGGTAAGGGCCGCACCATCTTGGGTGAGGCTGGGGCTGCACCTAATCTGCTCCTGCAAACAACAGCTGCTTTTGGAATGTAGTTCTGAACCAAAGCCAGATAAGAACACTGTTTACAGGGCAAGACAAACATGCATGGGACATGCAATGCAACAACAAAATCAGCATGTAGGAGAACCAGGAGATTATAGTTTTTAAAAGAGGGCCCTATACAACCTAAAGAAAGCTTAACCTTGCTGCAAGAGTCTTTCCTCCCATTCCAACTGGAGGGTCGCTGTTCATCCCAGGAAAGGATGGCCGACCAATCCATCCAATCAGAAATCTTGAAAGGTGAAAATGAAGCACTCAAAGCCACGATGATGGAATTAGCCCAGACAAAGGAAGAGCTTGACAGAGCTCGAGAAACTGCCATGCAGTCCTGGTTGGACTCCAGGCCCCTTATCGATGAGCTTGAGAAGCTTCAATCAGCACTCACCAAAGCTAAGAACAGAGTCTCAATGGCGACAGTGACCATCTCGACTCTCGAATCCCAACTCGAAGCCACAAACGCAAGCACCAAATCCAAGGAGGATGAAGAGTTCAAGGCCAGGATGACAATCAATGAGATGGGCCGCACCTTGGATCAAACCCAATCGGAAATGGCTAAGCTTAAATCTGAAACGGGCACCGCACGGAGAGCACGGGCCAAGCTGAAACAAGAACTGCGCCTCAAAAGGCAGTCACTACGGACCTTGCAGCTCACGCAGAGAGCTGTTGGAATGGAAACGGAAGCATTTAGGGCATCAGCAGCTGCTGCTTTTCACCACATCAAGCAATCACAGACAGATACCGCATTAGTCGAATTCTCCCACAAAGAGCACTCCATGTTGATAGCAAGAGCTGATGAGGAGACTGCATTAGCAGATTGGCGGGTCTTAGTTTCCATGGAACAGCGGCAATTAGCTGAGGCTGGCAAAGAAGAGGCAGTGAAAAGATTGGGAATGCTATACTCAGAAAACCAATCAAGGAAAAGACGCATGCAGGTAGACACGATCACAGAAGAGGGAGAGATGATAGAGAAAGCAGAAAAAGTATACGCGATAACAGAAAAGGGAGAGAAGATAGAGACAGCAGCAAAAGAAGAGATCGGGAGCAGCAAGCCATCAGGAAACGAGACCATCAGACATTCAACTTCTCTACAAGACCGACACACACAAGCAAAAGCAAACGAGAAATTTGTGAATAATAAAGGGGATCCGCAACAAAGGATGAGAAGATCGAAGAGTAGCAGTTACAATTACAAGAAAACAGTCAAGAAGAAGAAACTGTCCATTCTACATCAAATAAGAAGTTTCCTTGTGCGTAACATAAGGAGGGTTTTCGGATGATAAAATACATGTTTAGCTGTCCTTTAAAAGGGTTTCCAAAATGTAAGTCCAACAAATGTTCAGAACAAAAGTCAGTTCAAGCATTACTGAGTATATTTCTATAGCTCGTGGGATCTGGAATTCTTCCATTGCCCTTCTAAAACGGCAAAACCTGGCATTTGCCAAACATGTCACAAACATTAAAATGAGTTTAAAGACAAGGAATAAGAGAAAAGTGGAACATCAGCCTGCTCATCAGCAAATGTATAGCTTGCTGATATGCTGAATTCTGTACGTGTGGGGCCCATTTTTCAGTTATCCAAACCATCCATCTGATGGGCTGAAACACAGATTGGTGGTGACATGGACATCTCCCAGATTAGAAGATTATATCCCTTTGATTTGGCCCTATATACGAAGGTTGTGAACTTTTACCGTATTGTTTCTCTCAATCGTCAGTTGTTGGCCACCAATTGAAGGGTTGGAATCGTCAAGTCTGAGAGATTGCCAATACATCCCTCATCCATGGTTGGACAATCAGATCAACGGTGTGGATCATCAAACCATGGACCCAGCTGTATGGAATTCTGCATGCCAGCAAATCAAAGTCTGCTGACGAGGACACTAAAATTAACCCGTTTAAATACCTGGACTCTGCTAAAGCAAATTGATGCCTGCCTCAGAAAAAGCCTGAACCGTTTGACCATGGATATAGATTTACGATTTTGACACATCAATGCTTTCGAATAATCAGCCTGCACGCCTACCCCAGCAAGACACAAGTCTCAATTTCATTAAAGGATCAGTTCAATTCAGAATGTTAATGATCTGTAGAAGACATTTGCTACCATTCTCCCCTGTTATTGCTCCCCTCATCTGCCTCACAGTATATTGTGATCCATGCTGATCATACAGTAGGTCCATCACACATGGGCTGGGTGGCAAAAGCTTCTATCAGATATCTTCACCATCCATACAAAAGACAAAAAACAGTCCACCTTTCAACACCCTTACATGAACAGTGAGGATCTGTTATCAATCTGATTTGTTGTACACAGACCATCCATGGTGGGGCTAACAAGATGAACAGTCTGGATCATCATGAGGGGACAAGCGACTGCCAATGGTAAAGCAGCAAAAGGAAAGCATGCTAACAAAGTTGTCAATTAATTGAAAAGAGAACACTGGCATGCATACCCAGAGGAGCTCCTGGATGCTTATTGGAACATTCTGGAATAGGCTTTTCTCTCCTGATCGCGTCTATCAGCTATCTGCATCCCAATTTAGTTTTCTCATCATTGTCCAAAATTACCATAGTCCTAAACTGTTTTGTACCAGGTCTAACCTAACTCACCTTCTTCTTCGCAGCAGCAAACTCCTTTTTAATCCCCCCTGAAAATGGCATAAATTACATCAAGGATAATGCAAAAAAAACCCATATTTAAAGAAAACCATGTCATGGAAAACTTGAAGCCACTGACCGTCATTTGGCTCCAACTCTAATGCCTTCTTGAAGCTTTCAACTGCAGCATCTACATCATTAAGTGCCATGTGGGCCTGGTCGACCACAAAACCAAATATTAGCATGTGTAGCTCCTTGCAATAGACAAAGGTTAGTTCAAACAATATAATAATGCAAAAGACAGGTAAAATAAATCCAGTCTTAAGACATTTCCTCCTCCACATAAATTACAATGTCAACACACTTTTGGAGCTTTTGGAAGGTTTCCTCTGAAATGGCATGCCTTAATATAACTAAGTCAAACCATTAGAATGGATGCAGTGATCATATTCTAATATTTCAAACTCCATGCAAAGAATCAAAGGAGATGTATCTTTGCTTCTCCAAAGTATGTTGGAGGAGCAAAAGGAAAGAGACACACAAGTCATGCATTGACTGCGACTTGGAAATGCCATAGAATCCAGTAAATTATAAACCTGTTAAAATATTAAAATATTTCCTCAACAATATTCTAATAAAATGCACATGGAAGGATGGAGTATAAGTCTCAGGAATGAGAAAGGAAGGAGAAAAGGATGACATAGAAGAAGGGAGGAAAAAAGAATGGCAGAAGAAGAAGCAGTTTCAAGAGGGATCCCCTCATCACATCCTTGCCTGATAGAGTAACCCAATTCTCGAAGGATCCAAATATGCCAAAGGCTATGATAACTGGATAACCCATATAGGTGTGGAGTATCAGAAATCCAAACGATGCGATACAGTGAAGGGTACAGTAAGATACAGCTCAGGGTACAGTAAAGTGACAAGATGTGGCGGTAGCCATATCCTATCATATGTACTTGTCCATTCTTCACAATTTCATATTTACAAACATTTTTTACTATATTTACATGTTATAAAGTAGTTAAAGAAATCTCTTCCCTCAACTAAATTTTGTAGTCTTTTTCTCTTTCAGTGAAGTTGTTGATTATCAAATAAAAAGGAGTTTTTTTTTTTTAAACGAATCAAATAAAAAGGAGTTCATGTATGATATTGTATAAAGTTTGAATTTAGATTAGAATCTCTCTTTTGGTATTCTAGTTAAGTTAATTATGTTTTCTCTTCTATATTAACCTTGATGGTCTTCTTAACAGAAACAAGATTCCCTCATATTTTCTAGTGTTCATTATTAATTGGACACTGTTTGGTTGGAAACACCTTAAAAAGTTCAAGTTGCATGTTTCTCCAATAAATCTAGAATTACTAATATTGATATTGGGATCAAGTGATTTTGTAATCTTAGGAAGGGTAATTCTAATGTTTTGATGTGGATTGGGGCAAGGACTGGTCATCCCTCTTCTTCTTCTTCTTCTTCTTCTTCTTCTTTTTTTTTGCATTCCTTTTCCTTTTATTGATAAAATATCAATGGCACCATCCATCTTCAAAATAGAAGAAGAGGAAGAGGAAGAGTGATGAGGACACAAGACCTTTTAAAGTCTACCAACGAAGAAAGCGCCCACCACAAGCATCTTCCTTGTGGCTAGGCGACTATTGAGGAGCATTGAAGACCCTACACACGTGATTTGACACATTGAAGACCCCACATTGGGAGGACACATGTGTAGGAGGTTTTTGGACGCATTCGGGCGCCCAAGCGCCCGAACTTTTGTGCAATTTGTTTTAAGTTCCGTTTTTTCTTAATTTTTAAGAGTATTTTAGTATTTTCATGTTTTCTTATTGGTTATTTAAAAGGGCTCAGCCCTAAAAACAAGATTAGTTGATTATTATTGAATGAAAGCCTCTTTAGTTGCCTCCCTTCTCTCTCCCTCATGAAACTTCATCTTCTTCTCCAATCTTTTTCTTCTATTTTCTTCTTGTGCCCCTCCAATATTCCTCTAAGGTAAGATCTTCTTCCTTCTCTTTCTCTATCTTGAAGTATCTCCATTATCCCCAATCCTTGAAATCCTAAATTTGAGAATCGAATCAAAATCCTAAATTCTCAAGTTTTCAAATCCATAATCCGAGAAACTCTTTGATTCCTCGGACTAGTGATTCACATTGGATATTTGGGTATGACCATGCAAGATCGAGAGGTTCCATCCCTCGCCGGATCCAACCATAGCAATAATTGAATCTCATACTTCGTAGTTGTGATGAATGGCCCACTCCATTGTATGTTTCCTTGTGATTTTCTTAGTTTATGATGATTGATGCTAGATTTTATATTATTATTGTCTTTTATTTCCGTTGGATTATATGATTTCATAAGCATGCATCATAATTAGGGCATTCTACATCAAAGAGGAAGAGGAAGAGCAAGAAGAATGAGAAGAATAAGAGAGAGAGAGAGAGAGAGAGAGAGAGAGAGAGAGAGAGAGAGAGAGAGAGAGTTTAGTGAGCTCAGTCGAGTAGCAATGTGCCAGCCTTCCCTAGCCTGGGTAAAGAAGGGTTGATATCAAGTTGAACTTTCGCCAAACATTATGATAACTATGCCAACTCATTGGGATAAGGCAATGAAGATGACAACGATAATTGTGTTATACTGTAACTATGTTTTGCAGATACGCACGCTGCACACACGCACACACATGAGAGAGAGAGAGAGAGCAGCGGAGGAAAATAGTGTTTTTCATTGGGAACTACTTTGTCCTTGTGCCTAGAAAAATAGATCCGCACTTGATTAAAGGGATCAATAGTTGCATGAAATCATATAATTCACTAATAATGATCCCACCAGAGTCTTGTGTGATGATTGATCTCACTACTATAATTTAACTGAACAATTTGCTTGTCTTAAGCAACACCTTCTTGGTATTCTCAAAGGGAAAATTCCTTCTTGCAATGAAGTGTTTAACTTTCATTGTTTCATTATTTTAGAGATCGTTGAATACAGCACACATTGCCTGATACATAATCACACAACACGGTAATTGTATTTATTGTCAATAAGGCACTAAATCGGTTAATTTTTACATAGTGAAATGTCCATTGGCAGGCTAGCAGCTGATATTTAAGATCAATAACCACATGTCTCTTCAACTCTTCCTCTAAGTGACTTAGGCTTAAACCTGTGGATAGACATTGCAATCCAAAGACTAATTGTTGAGGCTTGAAACTAAAACATAAAGATCAATGGCTCAAAGGTGAAACGATATCAATGATTTGATCAGATAGAAATGGTATAAAAATAAGATTGGGTAGAAGTGGTAAAAACTTGAATACAAATACTACGACCCAAATATCATATTTGCTTCGTTACAATATCATGTAAAGTTTCTCCGAGTATGATAATTTAAGTGAACAAAACAAAAAATGAAATAGTAGCATACCAAAAAATCTGAAATTGAATAGCGCAAGGCCATTCCAAATTTTCAACAAGGTGGGGTCATTCACTATTACCTGATTCGTAGTTCGAACCATTTGAGTTTGAGTCCACAGTACATAGTTTGATGCTTGTCAAAATTCACTCGTTTGTTGGGGTAGGCACATTTAGTTTGTTTTCCCATTCATGAGATTGATGATTCGGGTTCTCCTAGTTCAGTGTACTAGTACAATGCTCTAATTTGACATAGTTTGATGTAATTTGAGCAGTCAGGAGAATCAATCAACAGGCTATTCTGAAATATTGAAGAATTTACTCAAATTTGCTCAAATCTTACTCAAATTAGAGATCAAACTGAATCGACACAATTCGTGAACTGCAGTGATTTGACATTGAACTATCGATCAAACTGTTTCAAAATTACGTGTCAAACTGCGATTTAGTTCGCTCAAAGTGATTCTGAGTTCGAGTACCATTTAAGAGAATTAGGTAACTAGTGGGTCATCTCTAACTCAAATCACAAACCTTGACCCAGATAAGAATGTGGTAGATGGGGATTGCGCAGATAAGTTTTACTACTAAGGCACTCATTTTGAGAGAACCTCACAGCCTATTGTTCAGGACTTAAACAAGTAAAAATTCTTAACTAGTGTAAATGAAACATCAGAGACCGAGTACCAAAAAACCATCAGCAGGTAATTGATATAGGCGACCAGCTTTCCCTGTGCAAATCAGGTGATTTCAACTCATGGTTCGAAATAACATTCAATAGGAAAATTTTTTCCAAGTCATATCAGATTCAGTCCTTACAGAGACGATGCATAAGCCCGAAAACTAAGAACCCCTCAACAAAGTTCAACTTGACCAAAATCGGTTTGAGCCGCACTGAGTCACACCAATACAGCCCAACACCTCATTTTCAAACAAGTCACAATAGTAAGCCTTATCCACCATGCAACCAGTATCTTGGAGGCTGCCCACCATGAACCAAACATCTTCCTCTCATGGGCCCACTATAGCAACTGATGACAACTACGTTGCAGACCCACCGCCACTCTTGCCTCTGTAACCATCAACAACAACAATGATAACAAACAAGGCTTTCAGCAGCCTGGGGCTGGGGCTGACTTCAACTGGATTTTGAACTATTCATGCCGGGCAGCCCATTGACACTCCTAACAAACAACTGAACAGACCAAAATTTTTGGTGGATAAAATAGCATCAACATCCTCAAAATAGATATCTTCTCAAATTTCAGGCCATTGAAAGAATCAACCGGGGGGGGTGCGGTGTTGCTAGATCTTGCTAATGGTACTCGGAGGGGTTGTCAATAACTTTAGAAAAAGAGAGTAATTCTATCTAATTCTGATTTTCTTATTTCTTTCTAATTTTCTTTGTTTTTAATGAATTTTTAGTTCAAAAATATTTTACTAATTTCTTTTTATCAGTTTAGTGGAGGATGAGTCGTACCACTTCCGCCAATATGATTGGTTTTTTACCAGGACAAGTCCGTGCTTAATGCTAGGATACTTAAGTTCTTATGTGGTAATGAGAATGAGTTAGGGGGTATTTTCTAGTGCATGTTAACCACCACCACTCTACCTTCACATAAAACCGGTCCGCATTTTTAATGGGACAGGCAAGCCTTTCGTCTATGATCAAATAAAGGAAATTATTTGTCCTTCCCAAATTGATCAAATTGTTACCGGTATGCACTTAACAAATCCCCTCACTCTCATAGGTTGGGGAGCAGATCAACCTGCTAATGCATCCACCTCTTCATCATGTTGTGGTAGACCATCCTCCTTGGTAGCGCTGTCATCACCATCATCATTTTCATCCATCACCCGTACCATTCTTGAAGTTGTCCAAATCCGCAGTCGCAATGAGAAACAATGGATTCTGCTGCAACATGGAACTTATGCACTTTTCATCACAATTCCAACACAAACCTAAATAATATGGATCTTGTAGAGACAGGATATAATGGCCCCAATGTATTTTAGCTGTAATGTATGTAAAGACAACTGTACATTACATACACATATTTGCAGCTTGAATACATGGAGCCCAAGATTACAAGAGGCCCAGTATACCCTCTCTATCTCTACATATCTCTGTTCATCTACAAGTTAAAGCCAACAAAGTGGTGCATTGCTCACCTTTGGATCTGGTCAGTTGACTTTGTCAAGGATGGAATAAATGACCGATTGCTTACTCCTTTCAAAGATTATTTCTCATCATCAGCAAGCCTCTCCTCTTGCAAACATGCAAATACAATCACCTTTGTCATGTTGTGGCCTTGTGGAAAAGGTATTCCAAAACGGTTATGTAACACTATTGCTGGTAATCGTTATGGATTAGAGGATCATAACGGCCGTTACAAAAAAAATGGCCAATAAATGGCCCCATAATAGTCTGTTATTGGTCCAGACTCGAGTAAGTTTCTACGATTCTTGGACTGGTTTTGCACGATAACCTTGTAAGTCTATTCAGATTCGTGCTCCAAGTAATCAAAAATTGTAGGCCTGAGACTTGTGCTTAAACAATCATCCCTTCATCGTTATTGAAAGTGAACTAGTTGTGGCTCTACTATATTACTATTTGTCAGGTTGTATTGAAGGCATCGTTGTCAAATGCAATTGCATATGCGCATGTGTGATGAATCGCATGTGTTATCATGGCATATGTGTTCCCATCACATACACGATCCCATATGTTCACATGCAACATTATGCGATTGCATAATGTCCCAACAGTCAGAAATCCGACCACTGGAACTTATTTTTTTGCATTTCCAACAACATTTGCCCCCCATCATTTTCACTATTCTCCACTCTAAAGCTCTCTCTCTCTCTCTCTCTCTCTCTCTCTCTCTCTCTCTCTCTCTCTCTCTCTCTCTCTCAACTACAAGACCACAACTCTTTCAATTCGCAGGAGTCCAAGACTTCAAAGATCAAGGTTCTCTATTGAGATTTGAAGTGTTCAAACTTCAAAGATCAAGATTCAACAAGAATATCATCATTCAAGATCATTTCTTCTTCGGTTCCTCCCATATCTTTTATAGTTTCATAGTTTCATTTCTTATTCAATTCATTTCTTCTCTTCTTCTTTTCCTTTTATTTGCCATTGATTCATTGTCATCTCTCTCTCTCTCTCTCTCTCTCTCTCTCTCTCTCTCTCTCTCTCTCTCTCTCTCTCTCTCTCTCTCTCTCTCTCATTTTTTCTCTCTTACATTACATTCTCTCTCATCTCATACGCTCATTCATTCTTTCTTGTTTACCTTCTCTTTCAAGTTTGATTTTTTTATTTTTTTCAAGACTCAAGAGAGGAGTCAAGTTACAATTTGCAAGTTAGTAGTTAGTTAAACATCATTACCGGCTACAAACTACAACATACAAGTGTACAAGCAAGCCTACAAAGTACAAATGACAAGTTATAACTTATAACTACAAGTGTACAAGTTCAAGATTCATGAAGGCTAGAACTCTCTCTCTCTCCCCCCTCTTACAAGTGTAAGTGAGGAAGTGTAAGTTATTCTATTTCTGCTCTCTCTCCCTCTATCTAGATTCTAGTCTCTACAACTGATTCTAGTCTCTACAACTCTCTCTCTCTCTCTCTCTCTCTCTCTCTCTCTCTCTCTCCCTCTCTCTACTCTCTACAAGTGAAATTGTCTCTCTCTACTCTCTAGCCTTTATCTTTACAAGTGTATAAGAATCAAGTCTTTTTCTTCCTAATCTTCTTCTTTGAAACCCGAGACCTGGGTTGGAAGTACAAGCACTATCATAGTGCTATCGAAAAGACTCACATAGTACGTGAGTTATGCGGATTTGTAAGTGTCGATGACATTGCACAACACAAGCAACACCTCACACACACGTTAGAATCAAATGCAAGAGCATGTCCCAACATTATTCCAGAAATCCGAAAGAAAATCATGGAGTACAAGAACAAACAATCAAGAAGAAAACATGATAATGTCGTACTTCAATAAGAGTTCATAGAACAAAAGGCATATGAGAATATAAATGTAGTTGATGTGGATGAACCTAGTCATACCCTCCCTATATCGATCAAGCGGTTTAGACCACCGGCCCCAAAAAGAGCTAGTGGACATGGGCCAATAGATAGGTGGTGTAGACCACATCCCGAGGATGTGGTCGCCCAAAGAAGTAAGGGCAAAGGACCCGCATAAACCACTTTGGAAAACCGATACATGCAAAAAGATAGAAAAAAACACGATTTAATATATCGCTAAGTGGTTGTACCAAGCCGGTATTGCTTTCAACACTATTAAGTTGAAAAGCTTCAAGGTTATAGTGGAAGCAATAGGTCAATTTGGACCTGAGCTTAAGCCTTTTGCATATCACAAAATGAGAAAAACATGCCTCAAAACTGAGGTTGATTTTACAAGAAGCTTCATAACCAAATATAAAAAAATCGTGGAAAACCTATGGTTGTACTCTTATGGTCCATGAATCGACCGATAAATCCAGTCAAACTCTGATAAACTCTCAAGTGAATTATCCAAATAGGACAATGTTTTTGAAATCTGGGGATACATCATATTCATTCCCACACAACCGATTATTTGTTCAAATTATTAAATAGTCTAGTTAAGGAAGTAAACAAGCAATACATTGTCCAAGTTATCACGGACAACACAACCTCACGTATAGTCGCCAGTCGCCTTATTATGAAGAAGAGACGCCGTTTATTTTGAACCCTTTATGCAGCACATTGTATTGATCTTGTGCTAGAAGATATAAATAGGTTTTACATTAAAGTTATTGTTAGAGCTAGAAGAATCACGGTCTTTTTGTAAAACACGCCCTTCTTCTCCATCATAGGAGAAAACACATTGTGTGTAACTTGCTTCATCCAGATGTCACCCGTTTCGCAACAACCTTCTTAATACTACAAGGGTTGTATACAAAGAAAGCCAAGCTTAGAAGCTTTACAGTGTCAACCGATTGGAATAATGGGCCTTAGTCAAAGAAGGTCAAAGGGAAGCTAATCCAACAAACCATTCTTTTGCGATCTTTGTCGGAACCCTTAGTGGGGGGTGAACAATGATTTTTGCCAGAGCTCTCTCGAACAGTTGGCCATACCCCAAGTTTTCCAGCACATGGGACTATGTCCCAAAATACCACCCTCTCCTGAGGTACGATGGTGGCACTACCTACTTCATCCTTCCCAACAATCAGCGAGCCTCTGCTCCCCGTAGGGTTGATTCCCCTAATGAGCCATTTAAGGTAGCTGGGAGAGATACCTCATAGGTTCTCCCACCGATTCCCAATTTATCCCTCCGACATCCCATTCAAGGGGGAGGAATATCTTAGTGACTAGGTTACATCTATAATGCAATAGAGAGGGGCTAGAAACAAAATCATGGATCATTTCAATTATAAAGAGCGTGATTATAACCACATTTTAGATATGATAGATAAGAGATGGGGCAGCCAAATGTCATCTACATTGTATTTAGCTATCTGCATCTTTAATCCGGTCGTATTCTTCACTTCCACTAATTGGATAGTGGTAGAAGTGATGCATATGGTTAGCTTTCTTAATGTCTTGGAAAGAACGGTTCCAAATAAAGAAGAACAAGACAAATTTCAGCTCTCCCGGACTTCTACATGAAGAGTGTAGGTATTTTCTCAAGAGAAATAGTCATCAGGCATAGGAATATGAAATTGCCTAGTATGAACGTCTTAGCGAATTGGTCTAAGTAACTTGGCTTCTTGGAAGTGTCACTATCTTTCTTTGGGGGCTGATTGACCTTGCTTCAGGCAGCTTCTCATACATGCCAGTGTACTTTATGTCACTATCAAGTGTCCCTCTTCGGTCTTGAAAAGACTTGAGAAGATGAGAAGAGACTTTTTTAGGGGGGCGAGTTTTAAAAGGAAGCTTCACCTACTTAAGGGAACCAAGTATGCAAGCCGATAAAAGAAGAGCTGGGTTGAGGCCCCTGGTGGTTTCAAATTCAGATTTGTTGAGCAAATGGATATGGAGGTTTTCAGCAAAAGAAGGCAATGGGTGGAGGAAGCTTATTGCTAGCAAATATGGAACACGGAAAGGGGGGTGGTTTGTGAGGAGCTCCTCTTTGTATAGAGCTACGGGAATTTGGAAAGCGATGACAGCCACAGAACATTTCATTCGTAGGGGCATGTCTTTAAAGCTCGAAAACGAAAAGTGTATCCGCTTTTGGATTGAGATCTGTTGTGAAGATAGAGAGCTTCAAGACCTCTTCCCAAGAATTGCTCGTTTAGTCATTGATCGATTCATCATGGTTGTGGATTATTTCTCCGTTCATGAGTCGGAAGTGGTATGGTTCCCCTTATGTCGGAGGAATATGTGGGAGGTTGCAAGACTGCTAGATCTTCTCAATTCTTCGGAGTCTGCGATTCAGACAGAGGACCAATTTTTTGGGGGGAAGAAACCGGTCCTAACATTTTTCCATCAAATCGCTATGTAGCATCATTTCTAAGTCAGTATGTTACCTTCCAACATCTCATTTCCACCAGTGGTTCTATGGCGCAACACCTCATGTCGTGGCGTTTGTATGGCTCATTGGAGGAAAGAGGATTCTTATGGTCAACAATCTACAAAGAAGAAGAGAGTGCATCCTCCCCAACGTTTGTTTGATGTGCATGAATAGCAAGGAGACAATCGACCACCTCTTTAATCATTTTGCCCGTTTGCTGCTAGAGTATAAGATCACTTCTTCAATTTATTACATACGGCCTGGGTAATGCTAAAATCAGTCAAGATGTTGCTTTGGGCTTGGCATGGAGGAGGAATTGGTGGGGCGGGCAAAGTCTTGTGGAGACTCCTAATTATGGCCGTGTTTTGGGTGATATGGGGTGCTAGAAATGGGCGATGTTTTCGAAATATTGATGTAGGTTTTGGTGAGGTCATTGGAAAAATCAAAGGTCTTCTTTTGGACTGGGTGGGAAATTTACAAGCAAATTCGCCTGGCCTTAGTATTGTAGTGCTATGGGTTGTTTTGGTAATGTATTCTTTTTCTCGCATTTGACAAGCTTCATAATAAAATGTTGTTACCTCTAAAAAAATAGTTTCTTAAAATGTATAAAATCTAACCTACTTAACTGTTATTTTAGCTGACTAATGGGTTGCCTATGGAGTGGACTCGAGCAGGATGGATCTAGCACTAAAGATGCCAGACATGAAGACTCTTAGACTCTGTGGACACTCGCCGTTCCGCGCTTCCCCTTTCGAGGGCGCGAATCGCCGCTGCCACGGGCTCGCCTCTTTCTCGAAGGCTTTTTCTGTTGTGTCTTAATCGGGTTTCGATTGATATGTTTAGATAAGTTCGTATAAGACTGGAGTCGCCACTAGCCAGTTACTTTGAATCTAGGGTCGGCTAGACCCTATAGAAACGATAGAGAAGGGAATCCAAGAATTCCTTCCTCTAAAATGACTATTTTTTATCTGCGATCAGAGATTCGAGGTAAGGGATCACGGTTACAGGGTGGGAAGGTGTTAGGCACCTACTCTGCCCATACCGAAGTACGGTATTTACTTCACAAAATCTAACTAATACTTGAAAGTCTAAACTAATCCCCGTACATTCTCATCAATGATATAATGCATGAATATGGGTCTGACCAATAAGAGTTTCTAATGAGCAAGTTCTAATTAGATAGGCAAGCCCAGAGCGTACGCTCGAACTGACAGGTGTTTTATGCAAGATGCATGATGTGTGTTTGATCGGTCAGAGTTTCTGATGGCTAAGTTTCGGGCGAACCGGCAAACCTCAAAGCGTACGCTAAGACCTGATCAAGTGCTTGTAGTGGAATTATGAGCAGGGGGGTTGGAAGAATAATGAATGTTGCACTATGCTAAATGCGAATGAGATGATGCTAGTATAAGAGTAGCTGGATGGACGGAGGTATCGCAAGGATTGACTTCGAGCGGCTAAGACTTGTGTAGCTTGAGAGACTTGAACCGGGGTCAGGCTTGGCTTAACCAGGGCTAGGCTCTTCTCACTTGGGCTCTCCTTGGTGGAGGAATGGGCTAAAGGGGGTGGAGATGGACTCGGAGCTCTCAGGCTGGAGAGATGGAAAGTGGATTTTTTCGGATTTTCATGGATGTTGAGGGATGCGGAAAACAAAGGAGAGACCGAGTATTTATAGCTGTGAGAGGTGGTAGCTTCGGTAAATAAGCTTGGGTAGCTCCCTAGGGGGCAACCGTACGGACGTTCTGCTTCAGCTTTGGAGCATACAAACTCCGAACTTGAAACAAGAAAACCTCAGGTTCGACGTTCGAGGTTCGGAGTTGCTCCGAAGTTGTGGATCAGAAATAAGTGAGTTAAATAGGTTTGAAAAATGGGTTGACAAGGTAAGTTGACTGGGTTTTAGGCTTGAGTTGAGCCATGAGTTAGGGGCTTGCAAGGGTGAGTTTGATTGGGTTTGGATTTAGGGTTTGAGGGTATGGACCTCCATCCATTCAACTATTTCAACCAGCTTTATAACCAAAGGTGGGGTGTCCACAGACTCGCATGTTCTGTTAGTGGTTACGAGCGCAACTAGAATACATTCGAGGTGGTGAGTTTTGACAATTCACTCCTTGATGTTATTATGTTAATTTTAGTCTTAAATCTTAAGGAGTTAAAAGTAACAGTCATGAGCCATCACTAATGCACTTTCTTTAATGCAGATTCACACACAAAAAAAAAAAAAAGGAATCATCTTGAAAAAAAAGAAGCTTAATGACTTAGTCTTTTTTTTAAGATAACGCAAATTCATTAAGCAAAGAAAGGGCTACAAAGCTCAGTCCTCTGATTACCCAAATTAACTCCATGTCATGACCTTAAAAGATCGATCGTAGATGAGGGGAATGACCACACCACTTCAAAGTGCGATAAGATTTCAGTCCATATCTGATAAATGAAGTTACTGTGGACGAAAAGATGATCCATCGATTCCTTGTTTTCCATACAACATAAGCAAACGTTCAGGAGAATTATTCTCCTCTTACGAAGGTTGTCCACTATCAACACCTTTTGGTTGCCTACAAGCTATCCAAACATAGCAAACTTTGGCGGGGTTTAATACTTCCAAACGTGACCTGTCGTTGCCTCTTCCTTGAGGAAGTGTCATTGTTTAGGGAAAGAAATAGGGACTTAACTGTGAACACGCTGCCCTTATCAAACCTCCAACATAAGTTGTCTGGAGTTGAGGGTTCCAAACGATAAAGACAAATATAGTTCAAGAGGTTAACAAACTAGACAACCTCCTCATCCCTAAGGATACTTCTACACGGCAGATCCCACATTACCTCTCCCCCAACTTGAGAGAAACGGTCGGTAACCTTGATGTCCGAATCTGGTGAAAGGCAGTAAATCCGCGGCAAATTCTCTTTGAGCGGAGCGTCTCCCACCCAAATATCTTCCCAGAAGCGAGTATTCTCCCCATTGCCTATAGAGAAGCTGACACCTTTTAAAACATCCTGCTTGACGGATAACACTCCTTTCCAAAGACCTGAAGCTTTATAGGCGGAGGAGTCTCTAGTCCACCACCCACCGACTGAAGAACCATACTTGCTTTTTATGATCTTATTCCAAAGAGCCTCATTCTGATGTAGAACGGGTCGCTGATTATTTCATGGCCCAGATGGAACAAAAGAAGACCGGTCGGAGTCAAAAGTGACCCGGACCGTCAGGACCGTAAACCGGCCGGTATCTCACAATCCGGAATGAGTTTCGGGACATATAATATATCAATTTGGGGTAGCTCGAGCTACTTTAGTCAACCAACCCCGCTAAGCCAGGTTGCCCATGTCGGAATCGCGAGATTCAACCGTATCGACGGTCATTAAGCTAGTTTATTTTCAGTTTTACTATTTATAGTAAGTTTTAATTCGATCATAACTTTGGATCTGTAGGGTTTTAGAGTTAGTGCCCAACATGAAAAGGGCTTAGAATATTTAGCAGAACAACATGGTTGGGCCCGTTTGATAACTTTCTATTTTTGGCCGAAAACCAAGAGTTCTAGTAGGATTGAACGACTTCTATAAATAGTAAGTTTACTATTTATAGTAAGTGGCGTTTTCTAGGAGTTTAAGTTTGAGTTGGAGTCCGATACTATACCTAGGGTTTAGTTTCCTATTTATATGCATTATAATTCCACTTATTAGTCATTCAATTATCAAACAACAATTATTCGGAATTAATTTCCTCTTTTTATCTTTTATTTTCTCCTCGTGGATTCGAGAAACACTCAGTTAGGGAGACGGTGATCGACGTACCACGTCCTCCTT
>PVNU02000443.1:0-121906 GCA_003013855.2 Liriodendron chinense | reverse complement strand
GAACTTATAAAGACATAAATGTGTACTTGGTTTTACGTACATTTACGACTAATATAAGTCACAGTAACTATTTAGTACAAGTCAACACCGACTGGTTTGATGATTAACCTAGCATTATTGCATCTCATCTACATAGACGCAACCACGAAGATGAGAAATAGGGGATAACCACATATACGATTTAGTATATGGGACGACATTTTAAACTCTTAACAAAAGGTAAAAAATTCTATAACCTTACAAGACATGGTACTTTGGATTCAAGCATTGTTATAAGTCGTAAGATGGTTTGGACGGTATAATAAAAGAAACATTCTACTCGAACCAGACCGTTAGTTGTCTCAAAAAAAAAAATTAGTTGAGACAGTTAGTTGTCTCAATTACCAACTTCTCCTTAATATATTAGGAACCGGACGCCTTTAGGTATCTTATGAACCCAAAAGTCAAAACACATTCACCCCAGGGACCAAATCTAAGCTTTTACACCTGCCTTAGACGGGGTCTTTAAAGACGTTACTATGTTAGGATTGGAAAGTTGCACACCGGAATTTTCGTCTACCAGTTCATATCTTTACGACGTTACCCACTGTAAGTTGACTTTTAAAACTGGGTTGAAAGCACCGGTGTCAGGTCAGAACCTAAGTAACCCCGAACCAGACAGGTGATACCCTTGGACTGTCTCGTCACCACATCTAGTACTCGGAACCCGGGTGAAATTTGACACGTACAGGAATCCAACTCCTAGTATATTAAAGGAGTATTGGATCAAAACCGGTAGTGGAAACTATTTATACTGAAGAGTTTTTCTTCCTCTCAGCATTTTAGAACTACTATTCTGTACTTTACAGTCAGAAAGTTCACCTAACAAAGATCAGGAATCCACCTTTAACAACGTCAACAGTTTCTGATCGAACGTACCGTGACCATTCCTTTTCCTTCTACTCGTTGGTATACACTATAGACGTAGTCAAAAATCGGTACGTTTATGACGGATTAACTAGAAAACATAAGATAACGAGTACCAGTCTACAAACTATATTAATCAGACTCTAGAAACACCTCAAAGTGAGAGAAAATGTATTCGTTTATTTTAACATTCATGTCCTAATCCCCTAAAACCAAAAGGAATCGTTCCTTACAAAACGAAACCACGAAATACAATAAATCTATTCTACCAAATCGTTTAGTAGGGTAGTTTTACGGTATTTTTGTCTTTTTCTACGAAAACGTATAACTCTTCGACAATGTACGGATAAAGTATAACCCAGTACTAAATCGCTTGTAATAGAGTAACTTCGTTTGTAATGACAGACAGGTTGCATCACCGAACTAGGGTTTAGTGAAAAAACCCATGCATCCGTCGGCAAGCTTGATCAGACATAGGGTTTAGTGTAATAGAATAAAAAATAAAAAACAATTATTACCTAACAACCAAACGACTAAAAACGTAACACCTCCACTTAAACTTTAAATATAGAAAAAGGTGTTGTTCCACCCCTGGTTCCAAATGAATAGGTCTGATAACCAGTTAACCCGGGGTTATTCTAAATCGTAAACCCCTTTCGCTTGACCTTAACCACTTGTCTACCCGATATAATTAATACACAGAATATGGAGGAGAATGTTTGTATTTAATGAACACGAACAATGTTAGATCTAAAACCAATCCTCACAAGTTAACAAATAACGGGAAATGAAAAAGAATTGTTAACACTGATAAAATAAAATAAAGATAAAAATAAAAAAATCTAAAAGTATACACTAAACGTAAACCATTCACAAACCTCCGTAAAAATTATAATTTGAACCCGGAAACTGAGAGGAACTTAGAACCGCCAAGAATTACATACACGTTTGTCCTGATGTAAAAGATACCGATTGCATGAGTGGTGTGGAAAGATCGAAGAGGACATTAAAAAGATAGAGTATCCTCGATTCGGTAACAAAATTTCAATCCTAGAAGTAGTACAAGAACTGTACACGTAATTATGGTAAAAACGTCAACGTTTTTCACGTCTAACCCGATTCCTTTCCAAGGACGAGTAAACGACTTCGTGTACTACAACCTAAATGTCTCCGTTTACCCTGAAACCCACTATAAACCCTTTGTCAAAGTTCGTCGCTAGAAAGTAACAACAACTAAAGATTACGACGTGTCCAATCCTCTAGTACGTGGTTAGAGGATCTCTACTATCTCCTCAATCAAGTCTCTCTACCCTTCCTACTGGTTAAATTACATAAAGACCCCGAAATCAATTACCTATGTAAAAGAAACAAAATTTAAGTAATTACAAAACAATGTATGACAATAATATCGTCCTTCAAGTTTTTCAATGCAGGAAAAGAGGAAGTTGCTTACCTTGAGGAGCAATGAAGGGATTGAAGGATCCAATCCAGTACAGCCCAAGCTGCCTCAATTTAAGGAGCAGTTTACTTACCTTGATGAGCACTATGGAAAGTTGCCCACTTGAGAGGCAACATGCCTCTTTACTCAGGTATGTATATTGTCATTTTATGGTTGATATGCTGTTCCCATTTGGATTACTGGACCATGAAAATCAGTCATGGTGCAAGCTGGTTATTGGTGGAATGCTTGGATTTATCCAGCAACTTCTTGTTTGGAGATATTCCGTGCTCGACGTCTAGGCTCAAACAGCTTGAGGAATTGTCAGTACCATTTCTGATTTATTTGGTAGAATTGGTCATTTTTTGGAAATGTTTCAATGTAGGACATTGAAGAACAATCAGTAAATAGGGCCGATCCCTTCAACTCTTCATGGAACTTTGTTTGGTTTTTTTTTTTTTTTCCATTTTGTTTCTCTTTTTTTATCCCTCAGCATTTCTTGAGAGAGTATAAATTCATGTGTTCATGCATTGTCCTTCCATCTCAACTTCAACTCTTCTAATCTCCAATCCAGCCCAAAATCTGATCTGATGGCAGCATTAGAAAGTTGAAGTAATTGAAGGCAATGCATTGACTGGATTTTGTGATGTCTGTAATGGTGTGAATTTTCTTTTGAATATCAGAGAAAATGACTTATGATAATAAGCTACAAAGAAGTTGAAGAAAGTTCTCGATATTTCCTTAGCTGATTCCTTATTTTTATTATTTATTTGCAAATTTACATGAGAGGCATCGATTGGATCTAGAAAATTTGACATTAACAACACAACCATTAAAGCTTTTCGCTTTGGTTGCAGTTCAATATCTGAAACGGTCAATTTTGTATATTCTTACAAGAGGTGGTTGGCTTATGCTATTTTGTACTGTACTTCTGGCATCTGGACTTCTACTCATGGCTGTTGATGGGCCTCATGAGAAGGTATTCGGTATTCCATCAGTTAATGCAAATTATTTCATACCTCTGTTTTTTGTAGTATATTACTGGTTTTCGATGCCAACCAACATAAATGTTTGGAAACTTCATTTATTGTCTTTATTGATGGCATTAGAAATTCATCATCACTTAGTTGTGACCTTCACTCTTCCCATGGTCAGCCATATGTTTAGAAGATCAAAGCAGTGGCTGTATGGGTAGTTTGACAAACTACTTGAAGATCGAAGTTACTTCTATTTTTGTGAAGTATATTGTTATAAATCATCAAGGATGATGAATTCATGCTGTAAACACCAGGGATTCTAAAGATTTCCAAGTTGTTCTGAGCATTTTCTGCTATTGATTTCCTAATTTTGCATGGACACCCAGTTCTAGATTTTAAGTTAGAAACAGTTTTCTAGATGCCAACCAAAAAGGCCCTAAGCAAACTTCCACCATCATAACTGAACCAACTTAGCATGGGAAGCCGAAAACAGCAGGCCCCACCACTATTTTGGGCCAGTCCTATTCAAAATTCTGTAACAACAGACCCCACCACAAATGCTGGTGATTGCTGCTAGGGGCTGATTTGGTCAGTCCAAGTTGTAATTGTAGCTCTGTTCAAAGGTGGCCTTGTGTATGCTATGAACTCTGCTTTGGCGGCCCTTTTGCTAGTCAGCAGGCGGCTGCGTTAGATGTTGAAGCTGTTGATTTTGTGGATTTTCATTTTCATTTTTCTTATTTTTTGAGTCCTTAAAGACATCTCTGATACTGAATTTGGAGAGTTGTCTTGCATTTTTCTTTTTCTTTTCTTTTTTTAGTCCAGTTAGCTCAAATGTCGAATTGGGAATGTTCTAGACTTTCATGACATCGATATTGGGGTGTGTGAGGGTGATAAGGAGAACCCTCTTTTCCATTCAGTCTCTGTCATTGATTTTACTTTTCTGATGGGTGGTTGGTAAGTTGTGTTGGAGTTGATAGAAGACAGGCAATGTCGGTTTGGGAGATCTGAACCCACAAACACTAGCTGCCACGTTCAAACTGAAAAAAATTTATGAAATCCCTACCTATTTTACACTTGCATATGGCCCTAAGGAACAAACCCGAAAATGTTGTGGGCAACAAAAACGAGTCACTAGGACCAAACGAAAGAGAAACGAAATGAGTTGGGACAGGTAAACTGAAATTATGTTCATCGTTCAGTCATAAAAAGTCATTGCATGCATATATACTTTTTTCTCAAGCAAACCCTGATTTAGTCCTAAACATTCATAAAAAAAGTCGTTTGTGCTTGAATATTTTGTTTATGCTTGCTTAAATATGCTCGTTTGGTTGCTAATGTTCTTATTGATATGTTGTTTTGACTGGAGACCTTCTCGTTTGGTTGCTAATGTTCTTATCGATATTACGTTCAATTTTGACATAATATTCATCAATGTTTTGGGATGTAGAAATGATGACAGCACCTGCACCCATGTTCTTCAACTGAACTCAAAAGGGATTTTGTTGTTCAAAAACTTCTATGGCTTTCTCCCTAGAATGGCAAGAAAATTTTTGTATGGCTTCTCTTCTACATGAGCTTGTGACAATAATAATCCTTTGGCATTGGCAATAACAGTATTTAATGTTGGAAAACTGAGACCTGACTTGGCGAAGGATGGGACTGACTGTTGTAGTTGGGAAAGAATCAAATGCAACAATGTGACACGCGGCCGAGTGACTGAAATTTCTCTCAACCAGACGAGGGAATGGAAGTTGGGAGAATGGTATCTGAATGCTAACTTACTTCTTTCCTTTGGAGAACTGCGGAGCCTCGATTTGTCCTGGAATTACCTGGGTGGTTGGGTTGATCATGAAGGTACCTTTATCTCCTACAATCTTAACATTCTTCCTTCCTTGATGATTTGAAATAGGGCTGCATCCATTTGGCCAGGTAAATTGAATTGCAAACATCCCATGGAACTACAGTTACGTTTGCTCTTTTGGCCTTTTATGTAATTTATTCTTTGATGGTCTTAACTATCTAACCTTTATTGATGAAATCAAGGCTACCATAGGAAAGCCAAATGATTTTAGTTGTGAATTTTTTTTATCTAATTAAGGAGGAAATGATGGAAGTTAACTATGTTACCTTGAACTTGAAGCTAAGTAACATGAATACAAATGCTAACAGGGGAATCGAAATTTAATAATTGAAATTCGATGTGATAGTGCAACCAAACGCACTCAATAGTGCAGCCACGCCCTGGCAGGCTTCTAAGCATGTGGGCTGGGTTGGACTGGACATGGCAAGTTAAAGATAAGACCAGCATCAGATCACCTGACAATCTCCCAGTTGCATACAGGCCATTTGACTTGATACAATCCGATTCGGTTTTCGTTTCCAATGCTGAGAAGAATGGGATGCAATCAAACAGTGATGGGATGTGTGGCCAGCATATCCTATCACTTACTACAAATCAGTAGGGTAGGATGCTGGGCCCCACAAAACATCATGTCCATATGACGAAAACTTGATAGCTACGGAATATTGCATCCCATTTCAGGTGATTATGATATTCTTACCTTTTATCTTGATTAGGTGAATATCTTAATATGGATTAGAACATTGGGTTTTGGTTTGGCATTTACCACCCACAAGCCGTGCTATTTTCATGGACTTAGACTAGTGACCAATCTATTAACACGTTACCTATTTGATGGGCCATGGCCTAGAAATCACACCAAGCAGTTGTTCTAAGTAGAAGCCTCGTCAATCATAGATTTGTGATGCTAAAAAAGTGGATGGCTCACATATGCAGAACTCACCACCCTGTTAGCCCAGCTGCACCTAGGCGTTTCAACAGCAGGTCTCAGGTTTGAAATGCTAAGGAAACACACTAACCACCTGTGGGTGGGTGCATCGTGTAACTAACTGTGTGGGTGCAATGTGCAGCTAACAGAGTGTGGGTGCGTTGCATGACTAAAAAAAAAAAAAAAAAACTCTTATCTATTTGATGCTTAGCACAAGATGTTGTAATTATTCCTCTTCGGCATGTTGCGTTTGAGGAAATTTATTTATTTTTCTAATGAAATATACATGGTGCTTCATTGTCTTTTGTTGTTATTTTTCCTTTTTTGTTTTTACATTATAATACTGATACTCTTTATGTTTTATATTCTGGATTTTGCAAGTGGGCCAATTGATGGATTTGCTAACGTATGAGGTGGAAGTAGCTATAAAGGAAAGATTAGAAATGAAGGCTAGCTTCATGTATGGTAAAGAGATTGTTTTCAATATTGGGAACAAAATAAAGCCTAGTTGCTCATTTTATGTAGAATGGTTCACTACAATGTGTAGATTTGTAACAAATATTAATATTATTTTTCACTAGAAATGTAAGGACTTTAAGTTTCATATATGATATAATTATGATTTGTTAGGTTTTAATTTTTTTCTTTTTTGTTTTAAATAATTTGGATGACTATCAGGTGCAATAGATTCAAAAATAAATTCAAACGTAATAGGTGTGCGTTCAGAAAATTTAGCGACGAACCAAACCCGTCGCTAAAATTCCTAAATAAATGCAATTACGCTGTCGCCCATAATTTTGTACGACGGACCGATATCCGTCGCTAAATCCGTCGCTTTACATAATTTAGCGACGGACGTAATTCGTCGTTTAAAAGCGACGAATATAATCCGTCGTTTAAAATTTGCCACATAGTAAACTGCGACGGCCCATGCGACGAACCAAGTTCGTCGCTAATATCGATTTGCGACGAACTTGGTCCGTCGCAAAAATGTGATTTTGGCTTAGTGTCCTGTGGGTCTCGATGTCCAGTACATACATCCACGTCATGTTGGGCCCACTAAACACATGCGCAAGTAAACCACCTAAAAGGCCACAAATCTACAACTCATATAATCCAAAATGAGTCTCATTGGGTTTGGTCCACTTAACTAATGATAATGTGCGAGACACGCTTCCCACTAGGTAATGGGCGTATCCAATAGGTCCAAGTAAGGTCACTATGGTGGACTTCTCCCCTCCAACTATCTCTCTTGGTATTGGGCCCACTTGGGCCTTAGTTTTAGTTCTTTAGATAGGCCCAAGGCCCCAATGACTAAGGAGAAATAAATGGACAACAAGATCGTCCACCACATGCACCACAAAATCAGAAAATGTCAAGTTTACACAACATACTAAGTGGGCCTCATTACACAAGGGTGCAGCCCATACAAGATAGCCCACTCGTGCCTTAATGTTATTTTATTCTGGTGGGTCCAAGGCCGCACATAACCCAAGAGAAATACTTGGGAAGTAAAAGTTGTCCACCACTCAAATCACAAGATTAAATGACACTCATTTTACAACAAACACTAGATGGGCCTTACTAGATGGAGATATGGCCCACCCATAAAAGGTTCACTTAGGATTTTAGACCCACCTCCACTTGAGAATTCATGACCAGGGTTTAGATGCTCCATTGAATGCTTTGGGAAGGTGGTCGACTCCACGGATGTGGCTCCACATGAATTTCAAGTTAAACAGATTTTTCATGTAGAAGTGGTTTTGGGCTAAGTTTGGGTCCAATTCGTTATCACAAGGGGCCCACTTACGGGGAAATAAAATTGTCATATGTTAACCCCATACATGTGCTTCAAAACCCACAAGGCTTCTCTTTGGTTGCATGTGTATTGATTTTAACAAGGGCCCAACATGGGCACTCGGAAAAGTTGTGCAGAAATGGTTTTGGCCCAACTTTGGGCATGTACCACCATTAAATGGGCAATCTTTTGGCATGACATCAAGTTTCCCTTGTAGACCCATGTATGGACTCTAAAACGTATATGGTAGGACGCACTTTATGCGGACGACGTGCAATTTTTTTCGCATGGCCAAACATTGGTCCCTGAAATTTCTGAACAACTATGCCTGGCCCCATTTTGGGATCCAATTCCCGATCATGTGGGCTCCGCCTTGGGCCAGATAAAATATCATTCTTGTAGTCACATATACATATTAAAATTCCCAAAGTGGTGGCCCCCGCATTGCTCATACGTGGGCTCCATCACGAAGACCCAAACTCAACCCAAACACAAAAATTCAGACTTACAGTTTCAGTAATGGGCCTGTCCCAACTTTGGACCCACTTTACCAACGCATGAGAGCCATTTATGGAGAGGTAGTAGGGCATTCCCGCACAATAACATGTCGAATAGACATCCCCCATGGTGGGACTCTTATCCACAGAGCATGGGGCCCACCATGAGGTCTCAATGTGGCCCACTCGCAACACAGATCTAGTAAGAAAAATTTCAAGCAAACTAAAATTACAAAGAGAAGAAAGGATCCAAGGCAAGTGTAGCCAACACGCTGGAAATGTATGGATAAGATACATACATCTAGCACATGGCTATCAATAATATAAAACACATACATCCCAAGTGGGTCCCACTCTCATGTGGGCCCACAATAAGGGCATGAATGGCATGGGTAACATACACACAACATACACATCAAGGGACACATGGGATGTATTGATCAAATCTCTATGATTCGATCATCTGTTGGAAAATTCGAGCTGATGGATGGTATTAGAACACATCATTTAGGTTATGCATAGGTTTCCATCCATATAGGAGATTGGATCCAGCTGTTCCACACATAATAGTTCAAGATATACCCTTACAAAAGCATCCGTCGGTCCAAAATTTGTCAAATGTTCTAAATATAGAATCAAACCAAAGCAACCATTCATCTATTAACTATCTAAAATCAGTATAATTTTCAACGAATATGGCCTAAGTAATATAACACATTTTCATGTGGCCAAGATCCTGGCTGTCTGAACTCCGATTGAGGTTTTCTATAAGCCATTGGAAAGTTAGTTCGATGAACTATGAACCCAACAAATCTAATATTTCTATTAGGTCCATTAAATGGACCAAAAAGTGGTCCGTTTTTAGTAAATTGTGACCATCTGAACACTGTTAGACAGAAGACCAGTAAAATCGATGCCACGAATGATTAGACTGTCAGATTTCCATGAAATTCGGTCCATAGTTAGCCCTCAATATGGTCCATATATACCAAGTTCCAGGTCAGATTGTGACACCTTTTATTTTATAAGATTTTTACAATTTGCTGTCCAGATTGAAAAATGAGATTATATGGACATATTCACATAAAAATTACATTGTGGTGGGCCAACATTATGGACCACATTGCTACCTTTTATGGTTAGTCACACATGTATAAAAGGGACCCACATTAGCAGGCCCCACACAAATCAATGGAAAATCAAACAAAGAAATAAAAGAGGAGAAGATG
This sequence comes from Liriodendron chinense, assembly GCA_003013855.2. NCBI lineage: Eukaryota > Viridiplantae > Streptophyta > Magnoliopsida > Magnoliales > Magnoliaceae > Liriodendron > Liriodendron chinense. The sequence continues at coordinate 112,272 of PVNU02000443.1, read as the reverse complement.
AAGACGAAAGGAGGGGCATAGAATCACATGGACGGTCTTGATCGATGGTTGAGATCGGTGGCTATGATGAAAATGGCCCATCTTTCTCTCCTACAAGCGCGCGCGCGCGCACACTCTCTCTCTCTCTCTCTCTCTCTCTCTCTCTCTCTCTCTCTCTCTCTCGTGGTGTAGGAATGGGTGAAATAAGCTAAGGGTTGGGTTTTTTTTTTAATATATAGAGAATTAACTAGGGGTGGAGGTTGGGTTGGGTTAAAGGTAGAACTTTAACTATGGTTAGGTTTTAGGTAGAATTAGTGTAGGATTAGGGATCTCAATCCATAGTTAGGGCTTAAGAGTGATTAAGGGAGAAAATGGGGTGGTATGGCATGCTTATGTCATGTATATGGGGGAGATGAAAGAAGTATGGAGAGAGAGATGTAAGGGTTGACTTTTGTCTCATGAGAGAGGGGTGGCATGATGGTGATGATATCATGTTAGGTGATGTTGGGATTCCCTCACATGTGTGGATGATGTATATGAGAGGCATGTGTGAGTGTGTTGTGTGTGACGTCGTGGGCATATGTAAATAACAAATTCTTCACGACGTATCTTGCCAATGGAGCATTGCATGGACGCGAGGGTGGTACCACCATGACCGTGGCGATGGGGCGATATGGCTAGGATTTTGATGTCTCGGGGTTCTGGTCATTCAGGTGTGTACTACGCACAGCCAGTCTAGAGCCGGCCAAGGGCACCGAATATAGCACATACATGTGTGGAAATACTATGGAAGGGATGGGGTCTTACATGAGTAATACGTGTAATCGAGTAATGTACTCGACAAGCTTATAAAGTCTCACCAAGATAGGAAAATTATCTTAATTTGAATATTTTTGGTAAGGCCGTCTCACACAATTATGTTAAAATGAAAACTTTCTAGAGACGAACAGTACTTTCACGGTGATTATAAAGGTTCAAGAATGGATTTCTCCAAATTAAAAGGGAATCAAGGGATGCGATGAGAAATCAGTCTAATTGGGATATGAACTGATCTCATAACCTTCGAGGATGTCTATATCAACAAGGAAACCCAAGCTGGTAAGGAGACATCGATATGGATCGCTGCCCTCCTAGTTTTTTTCCCATCAAAAGTAAAAAGTTTTGCCGACAATTTTAGTTGTCGGTATTTGTTTTAGAATTGCCGACGGAGTGATATTTCGTCGGGAAAAGCCTATAGCCACGGTCTTATTACGACCATCTTAGCGACGACATATTTCATCGGTAATTATTGTTATTGACGAAAAAACATAAAATAACGACGAATTCTGTCGTCGATAAAAATGTAATTTCCTGTAGTGAGCATACAAGGAAGAGCTTGAGGCACCAACCGAACCATCACACACAACTTCTGTCAGTGCAACGTGTCTTATCTTAATTTAGCTTTAGATCCCTCCACTTCTATCCGGCGTCACTATAGAAAGTTTTAAGCTTAGTATAATTTAAATCGTTATTGTCCAACACCATTACTGTAGCACCCTTAGGAGTAGTGTAAATATCAACAACCTACCTTCGTCGTATCTCAATCAACCGACTTCATACTTGGAAGATTACATGGTCACATTCTAATGACCATTTACCTCAATTGTTTGTACATGCGGGAGATATCACAAATATTTCTTATTTATTTATTTTTCCCGTTTATTTTATACTTTTTGCTAATAATAATGATTTTCATTATAAATTAATAAAATTGACTGTTTGCTTTTATTTTCATTCTCATATCCAATACTATATTATTGAGAAATGTGAGACCTCAATTATTGTTCGAATAAAAGCCCTTTATTTTGGTGTTACCACGTGTTTATCGTTTTTATCGTGGGTGATTGATTGGACGGCAACAGCAACAAGGGATATTTTCAAACGTCGGGAGCCATGCTAAATGCTAAGCCCGCATATTCCATGAAGGTAGATAGGTGCATATCCAAGCCATTGGTAAGGTGAGTCCAGCCGTGTAGTTGTTCTTTCCAAAAAATTATTTTGGCCACTCAACAGGTGGGTCACCATATTGGAGAAAACTTTGGGTACGTTTTTTCTTATAAACCATGACCCGGCTGACAAGTGGTCTGAATTCTTGAGGTAGGGGATGAAGATGGTGGGCTCCGTTTGATGGATGGATTGGATTTTCTCTTTTGTACCCTGGTGGCATGCACTTTGAGCTGCCTTGCATACGCGTGTGGGCTTAGCAAAGATCGCTCAAACCATTCATTTTGCAATCCGCCAAAATACTGAAGTTCTGTGAAGTCCTGGGGATACCTATCCATATCTCTGACTATCGGCCATTTGAAACCACCCATTTGGGGCGGATTAGATGTTACCTGGGAAACACGAAGGTGGGTGTTACTCTGACAGTGTGGGTCCCACCTTAATGTAATATTTGTACATCCACGCCATCTATACGTTTTTATAGCTCATTTGAGGACTTGATCATAAAAATTAAGCAGATCGTTATCTCAGGTGGACCACACCACTTGAAAAAGTAGCAATTGACCATTAAATACTTTTTATGGGCCACAAAAGTTTTGAATCAAGCTGATCTTTGTATTTTCCCTTCATTGAGGTCTTTGTGATATTAATAACAGGTTGGATGGAAAGTAATCATCGTGGTGGGTCTTAGAAAGGTTTCAACGGTGGAAGTCATTGTCTCTTCTGTGGTGTGGTCGACTTGAGATATTTATCTGCTTTATTTATGTGACAACCTCCTAAAATGAGAGGCAAAACAGATGGACAGCGTGGATATACAACACATTCATCTAGGTGGGCCCACTGTTAGGGTAATGGAAGCGGATTGGGTGGTAATGTGACTAAGTTATGTGGCCCAAACATGATGTATTTATTATATCCAAACCGTCCGTCCATTTGGTGAGATCAGTTTAAGTCTTCATCCCAAAAGTGAGACAGATCCAAATATCAAGTGGACCACGCCATAGAATGCAGTTGGGAGTGAACATCTACTATTGAAAATTTCTTGGGGTTCAAATAAGTTCTAGGTCTATCTGATATCTGTTTTTTTTCCCTTCATCAAGTCTATCTGACCTTTGGAACTGGTTGGATGGCAAATAAGCATCACATGGGCCCTAAGAAGGTTTCACAGTGGGAATCATTGTCTCCACTGCTTTTTGTGGTGGGGTCCACTTGAGCGTTGGATCTTCCTCATTTTTTCATCCATGCCGTAAAATCACATACATATTATGGTGAGCCCACAGAACTGGGTGACGTCAACACGCCATGGAAGTTGGTGGTGTGTGTCACACCACACAATCCGCTTCCGAATGTAATTAGAAACACCAACTTTTTACCCGGTTACACCTTATCAGCTCCCAATTAGCTGTGCCTTCAATCCCCCTCCACCCTCTATAAATATAAGACTACATGTCTGTCGTCCAGCCATTCCAAACCAAAGTCACCATGGCTACAACTCACGTCCACACCCCTTCCCAAACCATCATCTTCACCACCTTCTTCCTCATCGCCACCGTCCTTGCCGCTGAGACAACGTTACCCTGGCCTCCCGTGGAGAAGCTTACCCACATACGCTTCTACTTCCACAACGTAGTCCAGGGTCCCAACCCCACCGTGATCCAAGTTGCTGCACCAGCAGCAAACAATTCGCTTACAATGTTCGGCATCGTGTACGCAATGGACAACCTTCTAACGGTGAAACCTGATGCATCGTCGACAGAGTTGGGAAGAGCTCGAGGGTTCTTCGCATTTGAGTCGATGACTGAGGTCGAGTTGTGGCAGAGCATGAACGTTGTATTTACGTCAGGGAAGTATAATGGAAGCACGCTTACCTTACTCGGGAGGAACAATGAAGAGTCGACGACTGGAAGAGAGATCCCTGTGGTTGGAGGGACTGGTGTGTTTCGGTTAGCCAGGGGCTTCGCCCTGCTTAGCACGTACAGCCGCGATCCTGGTGTCGTAGCGGTTGTAGAGTATAATGTCTATGTCTTCCATTATGGGCCCGCTTTCCCTGTGGATGATGAGTCCACATCCTCTATCAATGTGAGCTAAGACTTACAAGTTCGACCGTATGAGAGGCGTAGTAGAGTGTGATGTCTTTGACACTCGTAAATAATGCTGTTTTTTTTTTTTTTTTTTTTCTTCTTTCTTTGTAGTCCCTTTGTTGATGGATGTGTCCACATCCTCTATCAATATGGTCCCAAAAATAAATTAGCTTTAGTATAGTAATGTGATGTATTGGTTGGTCGAATGGTAATATATATATATATATATATATATATATATATATATATATATATATATATATATATATATGTCCTGCATAGAGCCGTAGGTGGGATATGAGTGAAGGGGTACAGATCCACACCTGTGGATTGTCTGTGTTGAAGACACAGGAAATTCTACGTGATTTCCAATTGACTCTAGCTAGATCAGCAAATACACTGATTTATGTGTTAGAGCCACACTGTCCATCAAAATTTTCAGATCATTCTGGAGCATGTACCATACCATGGAAAGCAACGGGGATTGAATGGTACAGTTGAAACCTTACAAGGGTTCACTGTGAGTTTTATTTGCCATCTAATCTCTTCATAAGATCACACTTATTTAGATGAAGGGAAAACACAAATATCAGCTTGATCGGAGCCTTATCTGGCCCTGAGAAGTTTTCAACCATAGGTATCCAAATCCCACTCTTTCCCCCTAGTGTTCCATTTAAGCCTTGGATCTCCCTAGTTTTTTGTCTCCTCGCCTTAAAGAGGCATGAAAAATGCATGGACAATGTGGATCTGATACATACATCATAATGGGGCTCACCGAAGTTCCCTATGTCAACCCTTGCCCCCCTTTTTTTTCTCTCAACGTGTGAAATTTATGTGCCCCACGATGATGTATTTCTTAGATCTATACCGTCTAAGTCTTAGGACCAGGGCTCACCGAAGTTCACGAGTACATATACCTATCCATGTAAAACAAAAGAAAATATCATTTAAGACTTGACGGAGAAGTTTTAAGATATATCCATTATCCAGTGTGGATAAGTTTTAACGAAGACATTACTCGTTCATAGCACCTTAACCCCTTCTCGTTGCTTTACAATTGCAAAGACAATATCCTTTTCAAATTCTAATTCTAGTTGCTCGATACTCTTGGTCTTGATACTTTCTCAATTTGGGCAAAATGAGATTGAGACTTGGCTATTACAAACAGAATTACATACCACTAAAAATCTCATAAATATGGAAAACAAATTAACCACAATCCAAAGTAAACATTAACCAAAAAGTAGGTGGGGCAGAACTTGCAATTTTGTGAATATGTTGCCGAACAGTCATTCTGCCTTGTTTTAAAAAATGTAATATACTTGTCGATAGCCTAAGCAACAAAAAAGGATGATTCAACTTAAATTGATTGAGAAATGAGATAAATAGATGTAAATAAATCAACGTATATAGATTGAGAATACTTACAACACTATCAACCCATTCATTTTTCGTCCAAATTGATTTGAACCAAACACCCTCTCCCGAATCTTTATTTACATCATACCAAGCCTCTAATTCTTCAACTTGCCCCACCGATAACTTTATAAATGAGTCCATCTGCATATTTAATTGTATCGGAGAAGTACTGAAGTCTTTGGTTTCATATGAGTCGGTGATAATGCCGGGAGTTGTAGGAATGGCAAACAATAACAAAATTGAAAATTTCTTGGTACAAGAAGGCTTCAAATGAAGATTTCAGGAGTAGCTATCACTACTACATTTTCTTTCTCTACTACAAATGGTTGATTATGTAAGGGTTGTCTATCAATCTCTTCAGTATCCTCTATCACGATAAATTCTTTATGCCCCTCGGGTAGCGATTCTATTTCTTTATTTCCCTCTAATTCTACGAATTTATTCCCCTGTACCTCCACTTCTTACTCTTCCTACAAAGTAGATAAGAGTATTACTTAAATTCACAAAACAATTGGTTCAAAGTAAATATAACAGTTCACAACTGTGTACAGAGTGAATTTGACCAAGTATTCGGTCAAATTTCACCAGTACAGAGAAGCTTTCAAGTAATATCATAAGTAAAAATGATATCGTATATTACAACACAACATAATTCACAAAAACTATATCACAAGTAAAGAAAATGTCTACATTGGACTTCACAATATAATTCACAAAAAGTATATGAGAACATAATTTATAAACACACCTTGTCTAAACCTTCTTCCAACTTCTTCCTCTCCTTCTCTCCTTCCCTCTCCTTTTTGAACTCCTGTCTCTCCTTTTCAAACTCTTTTCTCTCTTTCTTCAACTCTTCTCTCTCTTTTTGAATTCTTTCCTCTCTTCCTTCAACTCCTCTCTCTCCTTTTTGAACTCTTTCATCTCTTCCTTCAACTCCTCTCTCTCCTTTTTAAACTATTCCCTCTCTTTCTTCCACTCTTCTCTCTCATTCTTTAACTCTTCGCTCACTTTCTTTAACTCATTCCTCTCATTTTTAACCTATTCTACACCTCTTTCAGTTCTTCCTTTAATATGATCAATTCTACAATTCCCTTCTCTCCCTCTCCCTCTCCTTCTCCTTCTCCTCCCTCTCCTTCTCCTTCTCCCTCATCTTCCTCTACATCTTCTTGTAGATTGAGTGCTCTCTTCTTTCGTACTTCATGATTCTTTTCAATAAAATCATCTTCAATGCCTTATAAAATAAATGTAACATTAACGGAGATGTAATATATTAGAGATGTATATGAAATTACTAATATTTAATAGTATAGAGGAGATTGCATGACTTCTTACCTGAAACCTTTCCCGAACCAGACGAATAACCTTTGTCTCCAATACTTCACTGGTGGGTTCCAGGCTAAGGATTATATTTGTCTGCAAAAATAACACGTTTCAAATTCACGTTTACAACCTACATGATAAGATAAGCAACCAAATAGATTGAATATTAGACTTACGTCTTTACTCTCCAAGACATCATATATATTGTTGTACCTCCACCCCTTCCAACCTTGATATTGAATGAAGCGTGGAATTTGAGAGGAAATAAATGAGATCACACTCTCTCTCAAGGTCGACACTCTTTCAATGGCCCATATCTATTACAATGACATGAAGTTACACAAAGTTATAATATTATAATTTAATAAATACTATAGTTATGTGGAATAAAGAAAGAATCCTCACTTGTAAATGAAAGATGCAGCCATAAACGTTGTACGTTTTTCTACTTAAACACGACGTCTTGACTGCTGTGCGTACACTTTCAGTTGTTATTCGGAATGCCAAACTACCCCAGGGATACCTGTTGAACTCTTCTAAAGCGTCAACCAACTTGCAATAGCACTTGGAGTCCATGCCTTCTTACCTGAAACCTTTCCCAAACCAGTTAAGAAGAATTTCTAGCAAACAAAAATTACAAAGAGAAGAAAGGATCCAAGGCAAGTGTGGCCCACATGCTGGAAATGTATGGATAAAATACATACATCTAGCACATGGAAATCAATAATATAAAACACATACATCCCAAGTGGGTCCCACTCCCATGTGGGCCCACAATAAGGGCATGAACGGCAAGGATAACATACACCCAACATACACATCAAGGGTCACATGGGCTGTATTGATCAAATCTCTATGATTCGATCATTTGTTGGAAAATCCGATTCGATGGATGGTATAAGAACACATCATTTAGGTTATTCGTAGGTTTCCATCCGTATAGGAGATGGGATCCATCTGTACCACACCTAACAGTTCAAGATATACCCTTACAAAAGCATCTGTCGGTCCAAAATTTGTCAAATGTTCTGAATATAGAATCAAACCAAAGCAACCATTCATCTATTAACTATCTAAACTCAATATAATTTTCAACTATATCTAACACTAGAAGTCATGAATATGGCCCAAGTAATATATAATCACAGCAAACCCCCTGACACATTTTCATGTGGCTAAGATCTTGGCTGTCCAAACTCCGATTGATTGCGTACGTGTGTGGGCTTAGCAAACCACCTGACACACTTTGAGCTGCCTTGCGTACGCGTGTGGGCTTAGCAAAGATTGCTCAATCCATTCATATTGCAATCCGCCAGAATACTGAAGTTCTGCGGATGCATATTCAGAAATATGACCATCGACCATTTGAAACTACCCATTTGGGTCATTTGAGACCACCCATTTGGGTTGGATTAGATGTTACCTATTACATTCATTTTGCACCGCCAAAATATTGAAGTTCTGAGGATGCATATTCATAAATCTGACCATCGACCATTTGAAACCACCCATTTGGTTCATTTGAGACCACCCATTTGGGTCATTTGACACCACCAATTTGGGTTGGATTAGATGTTACCTAGGTAACAGGTTGGTGGGTGTTACCCCGATCGTGTGGGACCCAACTTAATAAAATATTTGTATATCCAAGCCATCTATACGTTTTTATAGCTCATTTTAGGATGTGATTACAAAAATTAAGAAGATCCTTATCTCAGGTGGACCACACCACTTGAATGAAGCTGATCTTTGTATTTTCCCTTCATTGAGGTCTTTGTGACATTAATAAAGGGTTGGATGGAAAATAATCATCGTGGTGGGTCCTAGGAAGGTTTCAACGGTGGAATTCATTGTCTCTGCTGCTTTCTGTGGTGTGGTCCACTTGAGATATTTATCCAGTTAGCCAGGGGCTTCGCCCAGCTTAGCACCGTATAGCCGCGACCTTGGTGTCGTAGCCTTTGTAGAGTATAATGTCTATGTCTTCCATTATGCAATCGCTTTCCCTCTGGATGATGAGTCCATGTGAGCTAAGACGTACAAGTTACAAGTTCGACCATATGAGAGTGGTAGTAGAGTATGATGACTTTGACACTCATAAATAATGCTATTTTTTTTAAAGTCACTTTGTTGATGGATATGCCCACATCCTCTATCAATGTAGGCCCAAAAATAAATTTGCTTTAGTATGGTAATGTGATGTATTTGTGATGGATTGGTGGGTCGTATGGTAATGTGATGTATTGGGACGCGGATTAGCTACTGACAAGTTGAACAGCGAATATCGCTACTAAACTTACGTCACCATGTTATGTGGGCCTCCGCATGATGTATGTGTTGTATCCATATCGTCCATTCATTTGGATAGATCATTTTAAGGCGTGACTCAAAGAATGAGGCAGATCCAAAGATCAAGTGGACCCCACCACAGAAAACAGTGGGGGCAGTGACATCCACCATCGAAAACTTCTTAGGGGCAGAGAAATTTTTGATCAAGCTGATATTTTTGTTTTCCCTTCCTCCATGTCTGCGTGAACTCATAAACGGGCTGGATCTCAAATAAACATCATGGTGGGCGTAGGAAATTTTCAATGGTTGATGTCACTGTCCCCAATGCTTTCTGTGGTGGGGTCTACTTTAGCTTTGGATCTGCGTCATTCATTGAGTCATGCCCTAAAATGGTCTCTCCAAATAGATGGACGGTATGGATACAACACATACATCATGCTGAGGCCCACATAACATGGTGACTTCACTTCAGTAGCGAGGTTGGCTGCTCAACCTGTCAGTAGCTAATCCGCGTCCGATGTTATTGGTTGGTCGAATGATAATGTGATGTATTTGTGTAACAAGTACAATTACATGGTAATATTGTTAGTTGTATATACACTGCATAGAGCCGTACGTGGGATATGAGTTGGAGTGGTACAGATCCACACTTGTGGATTGTCTGTGTTGAAGACATAGGAAATTCTATGTGATTTCTAATGACTCTAGATCAGCAAATACACTGATTTATGTGTTAGATCCACACTGTCTATCAAAATTTTCAGATCATTCTGGAGCATGTACCATGCCACGGAAAGCAACGGGGATTGAAATGGTATAGTTAAAACCTTCCTAAGGTCCACTGTGAGGTTTATTTGCCATCTAATCTCTTTATAAGATCACACTGGTTTAAATGAAGGGAAAACACAAATATCAGCTTGATTAGAGCCTTATGTGGCCCTGAGAAGTTTTCAACCATAGGTATCCGATCCCCACTCTTTCATGTTGTGTCCCATTTAAGCCTTGGATCTGCCTAGTTTTGTCTCCTCGCCTTAAAGAGGCATGAAAAATGGATGGACAATGCGGATCTGAAGTTCCCTATGTCAACCCTTCTTCCCCCCCTTTCTCTATGTGTGAAATGTACATGCCCCACGATGATGTATTTCTTAGATCTATACCGTCCATCCATTTTTTCAGATCATTCTAAGGATATTATCACAAAAACAAGGTAAATCCAAATCTCAAGTGGACCACACCATAGGAAATAGTAGAAATTGATCCTACTGTTGAAAACTTTTTGGGGCCACAAAAGTCTCTAATTATGCTAATATTTATGTTTTACCTTCATCCTGGCATGTTTGACCTGATGAACAGATTAGATGGAAAATAAATCTCTCATTTGGCCCTAGGAAGGTTTCAATAGTAGTTTGTTCAATCTCCATTGCTTTCTTTTGTGTGGACCATTTGAGCTTTAGATGTGCCTCATTTTTGGGCTCGAGCTCTAGAATGACCTCTAAAAATTGGTGGGCGGTGTGGATCTAACACAAATGGTAGTGGTGCTAGAGAAGTTTCATACATTAAAAGCTAGTTTGTGCGTAGGAAGAGAAAAAAAATCAAGGTACTTTGTGAGCTGGAGTCATCATCAATGACGTGGACTAATGAGAAGGGGCGGCACCGCAATTTCTTGTGCCTTCAATGGGCTCGGATTAGGTACTACCCGAGCCTGTGTAGAGCTCGGGACAAGCTTGACGTGTCACATTTGTATTGTTGGAGAGCACATTGTTAGAAGAGACCTGCTACATTAGCAAGCCTGTCACAAGCTTGTCGCGTCTGCTCTCCACCAATATAGACTTGACACGTACCAACCTGTCCCAAGCACTGCACAAGCGGGGGTAGTACCTAATCTAAGCTCGCCTTCAACCTCCTCAATTGGATCATGAGTTATATCGGGTGGTATTGACCGCACGTGTTGGCAAATTACCAGGGATTGTTTACTGATGCTGTAAGCATGCAGAAGTTACATGACGACGCTCAGTGGGTCCCACCATGATGTATGCCCTTAATCCACGCTGCTCATCCATTGTTTATGATCATTTTAAGCCATTAGCCCGAAATTGAGGGAGATCCAAATCTCATGTGGACCACACCGCACGAACCAGTGGTGATTTAACGCCCACAGTTAAATACTTGTTGGGGGAGGCAAATACCTCATATGAATCTAATAACTGTGTTTTCAATTTTTCTTGCTCTATTAGACCTAATCAATAGGTTGGGTTTTCAAGTCATCCTGCTCTATTAGATCTAATCAACAGGTTGGAGGGAAAGTAAACATTGCAGTGTGCCGTAGAATTTTTTTAATGATCGCGTTCATGTTGTGCAGTCCACCTAAGACTTGGATTAGACTTGGATTGTCTCACATTTGGGCTCAGGCACGGATAATACCTGAAGAAAAGATGGACAGCATGGATAAAACCCATATATCAATGTGAGGCCCACAGAGTACTTTCTAGTGTGTCAGGCTAAATCGCCACCATCATAGGCAAGGGCAATTGGTGACCTTGTTTCTCAGAGTTTATCAAGCCTAATATGTTAAACTTCCTTGATGTACGTTGATATGCTGTCCACTAACAGCTTGAACTTTTAGATCAAGTGGTGATTTGCCATGGTATAAAAGCAGAAGGTCAAGTGTTCATAGATTCTAGAAGTACTTTATAACTTTTAGATCAAGCGGTGATTTGACATGGTATGAGAGTAGAAGGTCAAGTGTTCAGATTCTAGAAGTACTATATAACTTTGAGATCAAGTGGTAACTTGACATTTGACATCATAGAAACTAAAAATAGAAAAAAAATTATATAAATTGAAATATTGAATAATTGCTTGTCATTTTTCATCGAGGATACGGACAAAAATGGTACCAATGCAATTGTATTATAGCAAGAGATGGGTTTGTTGATGGTCATGAACTTCATTTTTGTGGTCTGTTTCGGTTTGGGAGAGGCTATGCCCTGGCTAAGACGTACAAATTCGATTGTACAAGAGCAATTGAAGAGTGTGATGTCTTTGTCATGCATTTATGATGTTGTTTATTTATTTACTTTCTTTGTAGACCCTTTGTTTGTGGATGTGTCCACGTCCTCTATCAATGTGGGCTAAAAAATGTGTTCATTTAAGTATTCAAAATAGAGAAATGATCACATGGAGTTTTGTACTCCCACCTCTGGAAAAGAAAAAGATCACATGCAAAGGCTGCATGAGAACCTGTGGTGTGTGTAGTGTTGTCATGTCATTGCGAGAGGTGGGCCACTCTTAGGATAAGAATCTTTTTGGGTGGGCAATACAATGATGCCACATTGTACCATCAACTTTGTGATGATTTTGATATTGTGTCCTAACTTGATGAGTGGTGGGGCCCACCTTTTGGACGGATTGGATATTGTACACATCTTACATGTTGGTAGAAAAGAATGGCTACATTGAAAGTTCAAAAATACCTAGCGACTACATGTAATCTCATAAGTATTTCGTATTTATTTATTTTATGCTTTTACTAATTATACTGATTTTCATTATAAATCAATAAAATTGGCAATTCACTTTTATTTTCATTCTTATATCCAATACTATACTGTTGAGAAATGTGAGACCTTCAACTATTGTTCAAAGAAAAGTCCTTTAGTCAGGCCAAAATGTTCCCATCCAAAATGCTAGAACTCGGGTTGAGTAGGACTCTAGCATGCTGCACGGTCTCAAATGGATCGCTTGGTGTTAGCACGTGTTTATCGTGGGTGATTGATTGAACGGCAACAACAACGGATATTTTCAAATGACGAGAGCTATGCTAAATGCTAAGCCCACATTTTCCATGAAGGTAAATAGGTGCATATCCAAGCCATTGGTAAAGTGAGTGCAGCCGTGTAGTTGTTCTTTCTAAAAATTTATTTTGGCCACTCAACAGGTGGGTCCTCATATTGGAGAAAAATGGACGTGTTAGAAGACTTTGGGCACGTTTTTTCTTATAAACCATGACCCGGCTGACTAGTGGTCTGAATTCTTGGAGTAGGGGCTGTAGATGGTGGGCTTCGTTTGAGGGATGGATTGGATTTTCTCTTGTAAACCCTGATGACTTGCACTTTGAGCTGCCTTGCGTACGCGTGTGGGCTTAGCAAAGATTGCTCAAACCATTCATTTTGCAATCGGCCAAAATACTGAAGTTCTGCTGATGCATATTCATAAATCTGACCATCAACAATTTGAAACTACCCATTTAGGTCATTTGAGACCACCCATTTGGGTTGGATTAGATGTTACCTGATACATTCATTTTGCAATCCACCAAAATACTGAAGTTCTGAGGATGCATATTCATAAATCTGACCATCGACCATTTGAAACCACCCATTTGGTTCATTTGAGACCACCCATTTGGTTCATTTGAGACCACCCATTTTGGGTCATTAGACACCACCAATTTGGGTTGGATTAGATGTTACTTGGGTAACAGGTTGGTGGGTGTTACCCTGACCGTGTGGGACCCAACTTAATAAAATATTTGTATATCCAAGCCATCTATATGTTTTTATAGCTCATTTTAGGATGAGATTACAAAAATTAAGAAGATCCTTATCTCAGGTGGACCACACCACTTGAAGGAAGCTGATCTTTGTATTTTCCCTTCATTGAGGTCTTTGTGACATTAACAAAGGGTTGGATGGAAAATAGTGGAATTCATTGTGGTGGGTCCTAGGAAGGTTTCAACAGTGGAATTCATTGTCTCTGCTGCTTTATGTGGTGTGGTCCACTTGAGATATTTATCCAGTTAGCCAGGGGCTTCGCCCAGCTTAGCACCGTAGAGCCGCGACCCTGGTGTCGTAGCCTTCGTAGAGTATAATGTCTCTGTCTTCCATTATGCCGCTTTCGCTCTGAATGATGAGTCCATGTGAGCTAAGACGTACAAGTTCCAAGTTCGACCATATGAGAGTGGTAGTAGAGTATGATGACTTTGACACTCATAAATAATGCTGTTTTTTTTTTTCTTTAGTCACTTTGTTGATGGATATGTCCACATCCTCTATAAATGTGGGCCCAAAAATAAATTTGCTTCAGTATGGTAATGTGATGCATTTGTGATGCATTGGTGGGTCGTATGGTAACGTGATGTATTGGGACGCGGATTAGCTACTGACAGGTTGAGCAGATGGCTACTGAAGTGACGTCACCATGTTATGTGGGCCTCGGCATGATGTATGTGATGTATCCATACCGTCCATTCATTTGGATAGATCGTTTTAAGGAGTGACTCAAAGAATGAGGCAGATCCAAAGATCAAGTGGACCCCACCACAGAAAACAGTGGGGGCAGTGACATCCACCGTCGAAAACTTCTTAGGGGCCAGAGAAGTTTTTGATCAAGCTGATATTTTTGTTTTCCCTTCCTCCATGTCTGCGTGAACTCATAAACGGGTTGGATCTCAAATAAACATCATGGTGGGCGTAGGAAATTTTCAATGGTTGATGTCACTGTCCCCAATGCTTTCTGTGGTGGGGTCTACTTTAGCTTTGGATCTGCGTCATTCATTGAGTCATGCCCTAAAATGATCTCTCCAAATAGATGGACAGTATGGATACAACACATACATCATGCTGAGGCCCATATAACATGGTGATGTCACTTCAGTAGCGAGGTTGGCTGCTCAACCTGTCAGTAGCTAATCCGCGTCCGATGTTATTGGTTGGTCGAATGATAATGTGATGTATTTGTGTAACAAGTACAATTACATGGTAATATTGTTAGTTGTATATACACTGTATAGAGCCGTACCTTGGGATATGAGTGGAGTGGTGCAGATCCACACCTGTGGATTGTCTGTGTTGAAGACATAGAAAATTCTACGTGATTTCTAATGACTCTAGATCAGCAAATACGCTGATTTACGCTGATTTATGCGTTAGATCCACACTGTCCATCGAATTTTCCAGATCATTCTCGAGCATGTACCATGCCACGGAAAGCAACGGGGATTGAAATGGTATAGTTAAAACCTTCCTAAGGTCCACTGTGAGGTTTATTTGCCATCTAATCTCTTTATAAGATCACACTGGTTTAGATGGAGGGAAAACACAAATATTAGCTTGATTAGAGCCTTATGTGGCCATGAGAAGTTTTCAACCATAGGTATCCAATCCCCACTCTTTCATGTTGTGTCCCATTTAAGCCTTGGATCTGCCTAGTTTTGTCTCCTTGCCTTAAATTAAGGCATGAAAGATGGATGGACAATGCGGATATGAAGTTCCCTATGTCAACCCTTCTTCCCCCCCTTTTTCTACATGTGAAATTTACATGCCCCACGATGATGTATTTCTTAGATCTATACCGTCCATCCATTTTTTCAGATCATTCTAAGGATATTATCGCAAAAACAAGGCAAATCCAAATCTCGAGTGGACCACACCATAGGAAATAGTAGAAATTGATCCTACTGTTGAAAACTTTTTGGGGCCACAAAAGTCTCTAATCATGCTAATATTTATGTTTTACCTTCATCCTGGCATGTTTGACGGCCCTAGGAAGGTTTCAATAGTAGTTTGTTCAATCTCCATTGCTTTCTTTTGTGTGGACCATTTGAGCTTTGGATGTGCCTCATTTTTGGGCTCGAGCTCTAGAATGACCTCGAATATGGTAGTGGTGCTAGAGAAGTTTCATACATTAAAAGCTAGGTTGATATCCCTCATACACACAACATACACATCAAGGGACACATGGGCTGTATTGATCAAATCTCTATGATTCGATCATCTGTTGGAAAATCCGAGCTGATGGATGGTATTAGAACACATCATTTAGGGTATTAGAACACATCATTTAGGTTTCCATCCGTATAGGAGATTGGATCCATCTGTACCACATATAATAGTTCAAGATATACCCTTACAAAAGCATCCGTCGGTCCAAAATTTGTCAAATGTTCTAAATATAGAGTCAAACCAAAGCAACCATTCATCTATTAACTATCTAAACTCAGTATAATTTTCATCAAATATGGCCCAAGTAATATATAGACACAGCTAGCCTCCAAACACATTTTCATGTGACCAAGATCTTGGCTGTCTGAACTCCGATTGAGGTTTTCTATAAGCCGTTGGAAAGTTAGTTCGATGAACTATGAACCCAACTGATCCAATATTTCTATTAGGTCCATTAAATGGACCAAAAAGTGGTCCGTTTTTAGTAAATTGTGACCATCTGAACACTGCTGGACAGAAGACCAGTAAAATCGATGCCACGGATGATTAGACTGTCAGATTTCCACGAAATTCGGTCCATAGTTAGCCCTCAGTATGGTCCATATATACCAAGTTCCAGGTCAGATCGTGACACCTTTTATTTTATAAGATTTTTACAATTTGCTGTCAAGATTGAAAAATGAGATTATATGGACATATTCACATAAGAAATACATTATGGTGGGCCAATGTTATGGGCCACATTGCTACCTTCTATGGTTAGTCACACATCTACAAAAGGGACCCACATCAGCAGGCCCCACACAAATCAATGGAAAATCAAACAAAGAAATAAAAGAGGAGAAGATGAAGAAGGAAGGAGGGGCATAAAATCACATGGACGGTCTTGATCAATGGTTGAGATCGGTGGCTATGATGAAAATGGCCCATCTTTCTCTCCTACAAGCGCGCGCGCACTCTCTCTCTCTCTCTCTCTCTCTCTCTCTCTAGATCTGTCGGTGTAGGAATGGGTGAAATAAGCTAAGGGTTGGGTTGTTTTTTTAATAGAGAATTAACTAGGAGTGGAGGTTGGGTTGGTTAAAGGTAGAACTTTAACTATGGTTAGGTTTTGGGTAGGATTAGTGTAGGATTAGGGGTCTCAACCCATAGTTAGGGCTTAAGGGTGATTAAGGGAGAACATGGGGTGGTATGGCATGCTTATGTCATGCATATGGGGGAGATGAAAGAAGTATGGAGAGAGAGATGTAAGGGTTGACTTTTGTCTCATGGGAGAGGGGTGGCATGATGGTGATGATATCATGTCAAGAGATGTTGAGATTCCCTCACATGTGTGGATGATGTATATGAGAGACATGTGTGAGTGTGTTGTGTGTGACGTCGTGGGCATATGTAAATAACAAATTCTTCACGGCGTATCTTGCCAATGGAGCATCGCATGGACGCGAGGGTGGTACCACCATGACTGTGGCTAGGGTTTTGACATCTCGGGGTTCTAGTCATTCGGGTGTGTACTACGCACAGCTAGTCTAGAGCCGGCCAGGGGCACCGAATATAGCACATACACGTGTGGAAATACTATGGAAGGGATGGGGTCTTACATGAGTGATACGTGTAGTCGAGTAATATACTCGACAAGCTTATAAAGTCCCACCGAGATAGGAAAATTATCTTAATTTGAATATTTTTGGCAAGGCTGTCTCACACAATTATGCTAAAATGAAAACTTTCCAAAGATGAATAGTACTTTCACGGTGACTACAAAGGTTCAAGAAGTGGATTTCTAAAAATTAAAAGGGAATCAAGGGATGCGATGAGAAATCAGTCTAATTGGGATATGAGCTGATCTCATAACCTTCGAGGATGTCTGCATCAATAAGGAAACCCAAGCTGGTAAGGAGACATCGATATGGATCACTGCCCTCCCAGTTTTTTCCCACCAAAAGTAAAAAAGTTTTGCCGACGATTTTAGTCATCGGTATTTGTTTTAGAATTGCCGACGAAGTGATATTTCGTCGGGAAAAGCCTATAGCCACGGTCTTATTGCGACGATCTTAGCGACGACATATTTCGTCGGTAATTATTGTTACCGACAAAAAAACATAAAATAATGATGAAGTCTGTTGTCGTTAAAAATGTAATTTCTTATAGTGAGCACACAAGGAAGAGCTTAAGGCACTAACCGAACCATCACACACAACTTCTGTCAGTGCAATGGGTCTTATCTTAGTTTAGCTTTAGATCCCTCCACTTCTATCTGCCCTCACTATAGAAAGTTTTAAGCTTAGTATAATTTAGGTCGTTATTGTCCAACGCCATTGTTGTAGCACCCTTAGGAGTAGTGTAAATATCAACAACCTACCTTTGTCGTATCCCGATCAATCGAGTTCATACTTGGAAGATCACATGGTCACATTCTAATGACCATTTACCTCAATTGTTAGTACATATGGGCAATCTCATAAGAATTTCTTATTTATTTATTTTCCCTATTTATTTTATGCTTTTGCTAATTATACTGAATTTCATTATAAATTAATAAAATTAGCAATTGATTTTTATTTTCATTCTTATATCCAATATTGTATTATTGAGAAATGTGAGACCTGCAATTATTGTTCAAAGAAAAGCCCTTTATTCAAGGCAAAATGGATCCAAAATGACTAACTCTCTGTATTTAAATAGACAGTCAGGTAAATGTTCAGAGGTTTCACCACACGATTGGTTTAGCACTCGTCAAGTGTTCAATTGAACTAGGGTTGAGTAAGACTGTGGCACGCTGCACGGTCTCAAATAGATTGTTTGGTGTTACATGTTTATCGTGGGTGATTGATAGAAAGGCAACAGCAACAAGGGATATTTTCAA
Source organism: Liriodendron chinense (assembly GCA_003013855.2). Classification (NCBI taxonomy): domain Eukaryota; kingdom Viridiplantae; phylum Streptophyta; class Magnoliopsida; order Magnoliales; family Magnoliaceae; genus Liriodendron; species Liriodendron chinense. The sequence goes on along the minus strand of PVNU02000443.1, from coordinate 93,619 downwards.
ACCTCGAGAGCCATGCTAAATGCTAAGCCCGCATATTCCATGAAGGTAGATAGGTGCATATCCAAGCCATTGGTAAGGTGAGTCCAGCCGTGTAGTTGTTCTTTCCAAAAAATTATTTTAGCCACTCAACAGGTGGGTCCCCATATTGGAGAAAAATGGAAGTGTTAGAAGACTTTAGGTTCGTTTTTTCTTATAAACCATGACCCGGCTGACTAGTGATCTGAATTCTTGGGGTAGGAGATGAAGCTGGTGGGCTCCGTTTAATGGATGGATTGGATTTTCTCTTTTGTACCCTAGTGGCATGCACTTTGAGCTGCCTTGCATACGCGTGTGGGCTTCGCAAAGATCGCTAAAGCCATTCATTTTGCAATCCGCCAAAATACTGAAGTCCTGCGGATGCGTATTCATATATCTGAAAATCGGACATTTGAAACCACCCATTTGGGTCGCATTAGATGTTACCCTGACCGTGTGAGACCCATCAATTTTTTTTTTTTTTTTTGTGGCGTGTAGCTAGTACCTAATCCACGTCCCACCAAACCCGTACACCCCGTGAAGAATCCATTGGGCAAACACCGACACGGACGGTGTAAAATGGCGAGGAGATGCTTACTCCAGGGACCATCTTCAAGCGCCTAATATAAACGCACTACACTTGGACACGTGTCACGTTCGCGCAAGATCTGGGACGTTTACGAGGTGTTACCCACGGTGATTTCTTATGTGGCCCACCTGAAGAATGGACCGTCCAGATTGTTGGTATAAGGAATAGTTAGAGTTCGGAACACCCAATGAACGATCCAGATCACATATTCATATGTGATGTATTTGTGTAACAAGTACAATTACATTGTAATATTGTCAGTATATATATATATATATATATATATATATATATATATATATATATATATATATATATATATATATATGTCCTGCATAGAGCCGTACGTGGGATATGAGTGGAGTGGTACAGATCCACACCTGTGGATTGTCTGTGCTGAAGACATAGGAAATTCTACGTGATTTCCAATGTCTCTAGATATTTGCTGATTTATGTGCTAGATCCACACCGTCCATCAAAATTTTCAGGTCATTCTGGAGCAGCCTGTACCATGACATCGAAAGCAAAGAGGATTGAAATGGTACAGTTGAAACCTTCCAAGGGCCCACTGTGAGGTTTATTTGCCATCTAATCTGTCCATGAGACCACACTGATTTAGATGAAGGGAAAACAAAAATATCAGCTTGTTCGGAGCCTTATGTGGATGAGAAGTCTTCAACCATAGCTATCCAGTTCCCACTCTTTCCTGGGGTAGGGGATGAAGATGGTGGGCTCCGTTTGATGGATGGATTGGATTTTCTCTTTTGTACCCTGGTGGCGTGCACTTTGAGCTGCCTTACATACGCGTGTGGGCCTAGCAAAGATCGCTCAAACCATTCATTTTGCAATCCGCCAAAATACTGAAGTTCTGCAGATGCGTATTCATACATCTGAACATCGGCCATTTGAAACCACCCATTTGGGTCGGATTAGATGTTACTTGGGTAATAGGTTGGTCGGTGTTACCCTAACCGTGTGGGACCCATCAATTTTTTTTTTTTTTTTTTTTTTTTATGTGTAGTACCTAATCCACGATTCCACCAAACCTGTACACCACGTGAACAAGCAAAAGGGGGTATTTGCGTGTGTATAAGGGAAGAATCCATTGGGCATAGGGCTGGTCATGAGCCGAGTCAGCTCGAGAAACTCGATCGACTCGACTCGAAAAAGCTCGCCTCAACTCGACTTGACTCAGTAGAACAAGTCAAGCCAAGCTTCATTTAAGAGCTCGAGTCAAGTTCGACCATTGGGTTACTTGACTCAGCTCGAGCTCAATTCAAGCTCAACTCAACTCGAGCTCGAGCTCGACTCATTTCATATAGATATTTGTTAAAAAAAAATCCTGATCTTCTTATTTCTTGGTTCCCTCTCCCCCCCTTCCCCCCACACACATTGGGGTCCAAGCTTAGGACATATAAAACCCTCACGTGTTGGGGGTTTCTTAATCCTACTATTTTGTTAAGGTAAGAACATTCTTTGTTGAGTATATCTGATGGATTGAGTAATTTAAAGAACAAAACATGGTAAGCATATAGTGTTTGTGTGTTTTACACGCTACACAAACACAAGTGCTACGGTGAGACCACACACAATACATACCTACAAAACAAGGGCTATGGTTAGACCAAACACCATATGCAGCTATTGATTGCAATTTTACGAGGGAGGTGGAGCATCTAATCCATGAATCAGCTGGGCCTCATCATGAAGATCGTCCACACAATAATTAAGGCAGTCCATTCACATGGTGAGCTATGCATATACTGTGTTAATTATGGTTCATAAAATATTACTAGTGGTCTGCATTCAATGCATGTGTGACTTGGCCAAAGAAAAAACTGATCAGAGCTAAGTCATTTTAATGGTGGGGTCCCACATGTAGAAATAATATTCTCCCCTAATATATGTGTGACTTCTTGAACTTAATGTTGTTGACTTTTAATTTATATTTTGTAGTAAAAAATATAATAAATTGAGGTGAGCGCAAGCTCGACTCGACTCGAGGTAAGCTCGCCTCGACTCGATTCACTAGCTCGCCTCGAAAGTTTTAGCAAACAAGGCAAGCTCCAATGGTAAGCTCAAGGGTGAGCTCGAGCTCGAACTCGAGGAGAGCACAAACGAGTCAAGCCAAGCTTCGCCCACCTCGACTCGACTCGGCTCGATGTACAGCCCTAATTGGGCAACACCAACACGGACGGTGTAAAATGGCGAGGAGATGCTTACTCCAGGGACCCATCTTCAAGCACCTAATATAAACGACACTACACTTGGACACTTAGGAAACAGTGGTGATTGAACGTTCACCATTAAAAACTTTCCAGGGCCCACCGTAAGTAAATATAAGACTACATGTTTGTCGTTCACCCATTCCAAACCAAAGTCAACATGGCTCCAACTCACGTCCACACCCCTTCCCAAACCATCATCTTCACTACCTTCTTCCTCATCTTCACCGGCCTTGTCGCTGAGACAACGTTACCCTGGCCTCCCCTGGAGAAGCTTACCCACATGCGCTTCTACTTCCACAACGTAGTCCAGGGTCCAAACCCGACCGTAATCGAAGTTGCTGCACCAGCAGCAAACAATTCGCTTACAATGTTCGGCAACGTGTACGCAATGGACAACCTTTTAACGGTGGGCCCTAGTGTATCGTCGACGGAGTTGGGGAAAGCTCGAGGGTTTTTTGCATTTGAGTCGATGACTGATGTCGAGTTGTGGCAGAGCATGAACGTTGTATTTGTTGGAAGTTGCAAACCAATCTGGTCCATCCATTTAGGTCAGACCGTTGGTTTCTCAAGAAGAGGTTATTGCTAAAAGAAGATTCCAGCAGCTGGTTTATCTTCTCCATGTGACTGTTCGTTTCCAGATGCATTGGAAAGAATAGCCAATAAATATTTTTTTTGTTGGTTTTTGTTTCGGCAATTATATTGCTGCCCTTGTAGTGTATATATGTATGGGTAAGTTGGTCATTTCACATTATAGCAAAATGCCTATATAAGGAGTGCTTGTGTATCCGGCTAATGCAAGAAACACACAGCAACAGCAGTTGTTCAAAATAGTTAATAAAAGTCTATTTTGATCTCCCTCTCTTCCTTTTTTGAAAATCATCTTTTCTAGTTGTCTTAAGGCTTTGAAAAGCCAATTGATCCAGCTTCTTAAGGCTTAGTTCAGCCAACAAACTGGTATCAAAGCCCTTGGTTAAATGGCCTCTGCGATCCAGCAGCAGATTCCTAAGTTGTCAAAAGACAACTATGAAAATTGGTGTATCCAAATGAAGGCGTTGTTCGGGTCACAAGACCTATAGGAGATTGTCACTGACGGGTACGAAGAGCCCACTACGGAGCAAGAAGCCGCCTACACTGCTGAGCAAAAGACTGACCTCAAAGAACAAAGAAAGAAGGACAAGAAGGCCCTGTTTCTTGTCTATCAAGGGTTGGACGAATCCACCTTTGAAAGGATCGTAGAAGCGACGTTAAGCAAGCAAGCATGGGAGACTCTTAGCACCATTTTCAAGGGAGTTGATCGTGTAAAGAGGGTTCGTCTCCAAACCCTTAGGGCCGAGTTCGAGACCACACACATGAAGGAAGGTGAGACCATTTCTGATTATTTTTCAAGATTGCTTGTTATTGTTAACAACTTGAAAAGAAATGGTGAAAAGATCGAAGATATACGTGTGATTGAAAAAGTGCTTTGATCCCTCGTAACCAAATTTGAGCATGTGATTGTGGCCATAGAAGAATCAAAGGACTTAGAAAAATTGTCCATTGAAGAACTAATGGGATCGTTGCAAGTGCATGAGCAACGAATGCAAAAGAATGCCGGTTCAATGCTTGAACATGCCTTGGAGTCTAAGTTGACTCTAAATGAACAAAAGAATGGCCATACACAAAGAGGGGGCCGTGGCACTAGCAATCGTGCAAGAGGCAGAGGGCGTAGATATCATCCAAGCCATCAACAATATCAACAAAAGTTTACCAGTTTCCGTGGAAGAGGAAATGGTAGAGGCCAGTTCATGCGTGGTCGTGGAAACACAAAGAACGTTCAATGCCACAATTATAAGAAATTCGGCCACTATGCCTCTCAGTGTTGGAGTAAAGTGGATCAAGATGAACGATCCAACTATGCTGAAGCATCACACCATGAACAAGAAGACTCCACACTCCTCGCACAAGAAAAGGCATGTGAACGGCCAGATGTGTGGTATCTCGACACTGGTGCAAGCAACCACATGAGTGGTAACAAAGAACTGTTCGTAGAACTCACAGAAGGAGTTCTTGGCAACGTGAGTTTTAGCGACTCATCAAAGGTACTAGTGATAGGTAAAGAAAAAGTTAAAATCTATCAGAAGAATGGTGAACCAAATTACATCTCCAATGTGTATTACGTACCAAACATGAAAAATAACATCCTCAGTATCGGCCAACTCATTGAGAAGGGGTTTGTCATACACATGGAGAACTATTCTCTCTTTATAAGAGATGCTCACATAAGACTTGTGGCTCAAGTCCAAATGGCGAAGAATCGCATGTTTCCGCTCCATATCAACACAAAGGCTAATAAGTGCCTCCATGGACTCGTGAAGAATGATTCATGGAGATGGCATCTTCGCTTTGGGCATCTCCATTTCAGCGGCCTTAAACTCTTGTCTTCATCAAGCATGGTACATGGCTTGCCGACTATTGAAGGTCCAGAACATGTGTGTGAGGCATGCACACTCAGCAAGCAACAAAGGAACTCCTTCCCAAGTGGAGTGTCCAGAAGAGCAAAGGAACCATTGCAGTTGGTTCACACTGATATTTGCAGACCACTTGAACTACCCTCTCTTGGAGGTAATAAATATTTTATTACCTTCATTGATGATTTCAGCAGAAGACTTGGGTGTATTGCATTAAAGAAAAATCTTCCGCTTTCGCTATCTTTAAAATTTTCAAAGCTCGTGTTGAAGTTGAAAGTGGTTACAAAATTAAAGTACCTAGATCTGACAGAGGTGGAGAGTACACCTCAAATGCATTTCGAGATTATTGCAAGGAACAAGGCATCAAGCAGCAGCACATTGCAGCCTACACGCCACAGCAGAATGGCATTGCGGAACGAAAGAACCGCACCATCCTCGACATGACAAGAAACATGCTTAAAGAGAAAGGCCTGCCAAAGAGCTTGTGGGCAGAGGCAGTTGCATGTACTGCCTACTTGCTCAATCGGTATCCAACCAAGAGCGTCAGAAACATGACACCACATGAGGCATAGAGTGGCTACAAACCGAACGTGGCGCACCTAAGGATCTTTGGGTGTGTCGCCTACGCTCAAGTTCCAGAAGCAAGAAGAAGGAAGCTTGATGATCGTGGCGAGAAATGCATCTTCATCGGCTATAGTGAAGAATCTAAAGCCTACAAGCTCTACAATCCACTAACCAATAAAGTAGTGGTTAGTAGAGATGTGGTCTTTAGTGAGCAAGAAGCTTGGAAATGGAACAATGAAGAATCAACCAAAGATATTCAAGTCGAAACAGAAGAACAAGAACAAAGACATGTCTATCGAGAGCAAACGCGCGTAACACCTTCTCCGGCCGCATCATCAGTACAAAGAAGTCCAGGAGTACATTCCATCTCTCCTGGAAGTACTCCATCGAGTCAAAATTCGACTGGCTCGTCCTCACGCATGACACCTATCAAAATGAGAAGCTTAAGCGACATTTATGAGCAAACTGAAGAGGTCAATCTTTTCTGCTTATATGCAGATCATCAGCCTCTGACGTTTCAGGAGGCCACAAAAGAAGAATGTTGGAGAATCGCTATGAAAGAAGAAATCCATACCATTGAGAAGAATGACACATGGAAGCTGACTACGCTTCCTAATGGCTAGAAAACTATTGGTGTCAAATGGGTGTACAAGATCAAGCGAAATGCTGATGGTGAGATCGATCGCTACAAGGCAAGGCTCGTAGCAAAGGGCTACAAATAGAAATACGGGGTGGACTATGAAGAAGTCTTTGCTCCTGTTGCTCGCCTTGACACTGTGAGGATGATTATCTCCCTTGCTGCCCATCACAGTTGGATGATCTACCAACTGGATGTGAAATCTGTATTCCTAAATGGAATTCTGGAAGAAGAGGTCTATGTTGACCAGCCTGAAGGCTTTATTATGCAAGGGGAGGAACACAAGGTGTATCGGCTGAAGAAAGCCCTCTATGGGTTGAAGCAAGTTCCACGTGCTTGGAATGCACGCATCAACAACTATCTTCTAGCGAACGGCTTTGTCCAATGTCTATATGAGCATGCAGTCTACATTAAGAAGAATGCGTATAGCGATATGCTCATAGCATGCCTGTCTGTTGATGATTTGCTCTTTACAGGGAACAGCGAACCGATGTTTGATGAATTCAAGAAGGCCATGTTTAAGGAGTTCGAAATGACCAACGGAGGTCTGATGTCCTTCTTTCTGGGCATCGAAGTGAAGCAACAACATGGTGGCATTTATATATCTCAGAAAAAGTATGCCAAGGAATTACTTAAAAAGTTCAAGATGGCCGATTGCAACGCCGTAAACACGCCTGTAGCAACGAGCTTAAAACTAACAAAGGATGGAGAAGGAAAAAGTGTAGACTCGACTCTGTTCAAGAGTCTAATTGGAAGCCTAAGGTACCTCACAATCACAAGACCGGATATCGTATACAATGTTGGGCTTCTAAGCAGGTACATGGAAGCACCAAAAGAATCACACTGGCTAGTCGCAAAAAGAATCCTCAAGTACGTCAAAGGAACAGTGGAATTCGGTCTTTTCTATCCATACGATGATGAAACAATGCTATATGGATACTCAGACAGTGATTGGGGAGGTGACCAAGATGAAAGAAAGAGCAACTGGCTATGTATTTTATCTTGGGTCGACTGCTTTCACATGGAATTCGAAGAAGCAGAGTGTGGTCGCCCTGTCCACATGTGAAGCAGAGTACGTGGCAGCATCCACTGTCTGTGAGGCAATTTGGTTAAGAAACCTGCTAAAGGAGCTGAAGCATCTGCGGGAAGAATCCACAGTCATATACGTGGATAACAAGTCCGCAATCGAGCTTGCCAAAAATCCGGTGCAGCATGGAAGGAGCAAGCACATTGATACCCGATACCATTTTCTAAGAGATCAAGTGAAGCAAAAAGTGGTGAAACAAGAGTATTATCACACTACTTAACAGGTAGCGGACATATTCACCAAGGCACTATTGACAGATACATTTAGACGACTAAGATCGATGCTTGGAATGAAGCCAGTTTTGGTTTGAAGGGGAGTGTTGGAAGTTGCAAACCAATCTAGTCCATCCATTTGGGTCAGACCGTTGGTTTCTCAAGAAGAGGTTATTGCTGAAAGAAGATTCCAGCAGCTGGTTTATCTTCTCCATGTGACTGTTCATTTCCAGATGCATTGGAAAGAATAGTCAATAAATATTTTTTGTTGGTTTTTGTTTCAGCAATTATATTGCTGCCCTTGTAGTGTATATATGTATGGGTAAGTTGGTCATTTCACATTATAGCAAAATGCCTATATAAGGGGTGCTTGTGTATCCGGCTGATGAAAGAAACACACAGCAACAGCAGTTGTTCAAAATAGTTAATAAAAGTCTATTTTGATCTCCCTCTCTTCCTTTTTTGAAAATCATCTTTTCTAGTTGTCTTGAGGCTTTGAAAAGCCAATTGATCCAGCTTCTTAAGGCTTAGTTCAGCCAACAGTATTTACGTCAGGGAAGTATAAAGGAAGCACGCTTACCTTAATCAGGACGAACGACGAAGAGTCGTTGACTGCAAGAGAGATCCCTGTGGTTGGAGGGACTGGTGTGTTTCGCTTAGCCAGGGGCTTCGCCAAGCTTAACACGTACAGCCGCGTTCCTGGTGTCGTAGCCGTTGTAGAGTATAATGTCTATGTCTTCCATTATGTGACCGCTTTCCCTGTGGATGATGAGTCCACATCCTCTATCAATGTGAACTAAGACTTACAAGTTCGACCGTATGAGAGTCGTAGTAGAGTGTGATGTCTTTGACACTCGTAAATAATGCTGTTGATGGATGTGCCGACATCCACTATCAATGTGGTTCCTAAAATAAATTAGCTTTAGTATGGTAATGTGATGTATTTGTGATGCATAGTATGGTAATGTGATGTATTTGTGTAACAAGTACAATCACATGGTAATATTGTTGGCGTGTGCATATATATATATATATATATATATATATAGCCTGCATAGAGCCGTATGTGGGATATGAGTGGAGGGGTATAGATCCACACCTGTGGATTGTCTGTGTTTGAAGACACAGGAAATTCTACGTGATTTCCAATGACTCTAGCTAGATCAGCAAATACGCTGATTTATGTGTTAGATGTACACTGTCCATCAAAATTTTCAGATCATTCTGAACCATGTACTATGCCATGGAAAGCAATGGGGATTGAAATGATGCAGTTGAAACCTTCCAAGGGTCCACTGTGAGGTTTATTTGCCATCTAATGTCTTCATAAGATCACATTGATTTAGATGAAGGGAAAACACAAATATCAGCTTGATCGGAGCCTTATGTGGCCCTGAGAAGTTTTCAACCATAGGTATCCAATTCCCACTCTTTCCTGTATTGTCCCATTTAAGCCTTGGATCTGCCTAGTTTTTTGTCTCCTCTCCTTAAAAGAGGAATGAAAAATGGATGGACAATGTGGATCTGATACATACATCATGATGGGGCTCACAGAAGTTCCCTATATCAACCCTCCCCCCCCTTTTTTCTCTCAACGTGTGAAATTTATGTGCCCCACGATGATGTATTTCTTAGATCTATACCGTCCGTCCATTTTTTTCAGATCATTCTAAGGATATTATCACAAAAACAAGGCAGATCCAAATCTCAAGTGGACCACACCACAGGAAATAGTAGAAATTGATGCTATTGTTTAAAACTTTTTGGGGCCATTGAAGTCTCTAATCAATCTAATATTTATCAAAATAGAGAAATGATCACATAGAGTTTTGTACTCCCACCTTTGGGAGTACATGATAACCTGTCGTGTGTGTAGTGTTGTCATATCATTGCGAGAGGACCACCCTTGGTATAAGTATCTTTTTGGGTGGGCAACACAAGGCGGCTACGTTGTACCATCAACCTTGCGATGATTTTGAGTGTCCCGACTCGATGAGTGGTAGGGCTCACCTTTTGGACAGATTGGATATTGTACACATCTTGCATGTTGGTAGAAAAGAATGGCAACATTGAAAGTTCAAAAATACCTAGCAACTACATGTGGTCGTTTCTCTTCATGATGTTGGAAAGCATTGGAATCAATTTTTGGACAGCCGGTATAGACCGGAACCTAGCCTTTCTTGGCCAAACGTGGCCTCCGACTGTCTTGTGGTCCAATTTCCAAACCATTTAATTGCCACCACATGGGTACATTCATTTATAAATTGGTATGGCCTTGTTCATTAAAATGAGTCCCCTCATCTCAGCTTCTCTACTTACATGTTAAGGTCAATAGCTATGAACATTTTTTCACTCACAATTAGTCTTCACTTCAATAGTTAAGCAAGAGTAAATTCTTCATCAAAAGTATATTTGCTTGGCAAAGAAAGGTTGAGATTTATTGCCGAAGGAAATGGTTGAGATTTCACCCGCTTCCTTTTACTTCTTTTAATGCGTAACAATTCACATGCATTTCCTCTTCTCCACATGTAACCTGCACCACACAGGATTTGTGGGGCCCACCCTAATGACTATATGACATTCACTTCATATATCTATTATGTCAGCTCAGTTTAGAATGTTAGCCAGGGAATAAATTGGGGCATAGCAAGGAAAACAGTGAGACGCCTCGCCCACTGTTCCTTCTCTTTTTTCTCTTTGTGTTTAGCCTCCACATTTCTGTCTACCTCTCTTCCTTTTCTCTCTCTTCTGAATCTTTCCCTCCTCTCATTGACACCACTCGCTCTGCGTGCATCACACATGCCATCCAAGCTTGCCCAACAAAGTAAAACCAAAGGCCTAGTCATAACAAACACATTTGAGCCAAGCCTGTGACTTTTATGCATGGCCTGGACCCAAGTCTAGCTGGAGCCTGAGCCTGGCCACCTTCTTTATGCAGGATCTGATCTGGGTTATTCATCAGGTGTGCCCAATCAAGCGTGATATTCACAAAAAAATGCCATTGAAAATTTAAATGGGCCAGGTTGGGCAGGCTAGGGCCAGTTTAAAGGACTGTTAGATACAACCCAAGCCGGGTTGATAAATAAATGGTCTTAAATTTTGGGCCTGAGCCCGGCCCTTGACCTAATATTTCAGCCAAAGCCTGGCTTGAATTGGGCCAAGCCCAATAGCCCATGGGCCAGTCCTGCCAACTAACATCCTTACAAATTACAAATCACAGCTTGTATAAAATTGTTGGTTGTATTCTTAATCCCTAAAAAAAGGATTCTAACACATAATATGATTAAATAAAATGAGATGAACTCATTTTTAAGTGGCAACCAAAAAGACCCTATTTTATACAGTAGTAATGGTTAGGCTAAGCCCATCGTCTCTAATGTACAGCCAGCTTTGGACTTTGGGATAGATTCTGAAGCTCGTTGAACCGACATGCACCTATTTCTTTCCAAACATGTAATTAAGATGGAATCAGGCATGCACTTGCTTAATAGCCTTACAAGTAGGGCAGGTATGGTCCAAACTTGTTTACATTGATGACTATATAGATGGCAGCCCAAGCCTGGCCCAAGCCAATTCCTTAGCTCTAAAACTAGGTTGGGCCAAGACTCAGGTCCTTAGCTCATAAGCCCAACTTGGCCAGTTGCATGCATGCCCTGCTCATGTTACGTGGAAGAGAGTTTCTCTTGAGTTGCCACATGTTGGTAATAACTATCCTATATATTCTCCACATAAACATGATCAATGCTCCATGAAATTTGGCCAACTTAGCATAGTTGTTACTACACTCCTTCAACGTTTGTGGCCGCAAAGTTCCTATGCGATGCCACGGTGTATAAGGTGAATTCATCTTTTGTAGCGATCGTGTTTCAATCAAGACCCAACCTTGGTCATAAGGCCACTGTGGTGATTAGCTAGCTTCGCCATGTGAGTGGTATATGCCACACGTGTATCATTGTTGTAGCCAGCTGGACTTCTCTTTTTTTGGACTACTCATAACTTTACATATTCTTATTTCCTTTGACTGTCAAGACTGTTGAATAAATTTTACTTTTATCTCTTGTTGAGATTTCTTTACCACCTGGCTTCATTGAGTTGCTAGATTTGACATGGACAGATCAAACATAAACAACTTCATTTTGGGATTCATGCCCTAATGCCTAAAAAAGTTGGCAAAATGGATGAACCGCTTGGATATAAAACGCATGCATCAAGGTGAGACCCACAGTGCCCAACACATCACCCCACTCTTTATTGATGGGGCGCTCTGGAAGATAAGATTGGTTTGGGTGTTCCATTTTTTTTTATGGGGATTTAATACCACCACAGCGGTCCTTAGCTAGGAGTGGACGGAGGCTTTGCGGACCCACCGTGGTGTATGGGTTTTATCCACACCATCCATCCATTTTCCATATCATTTTAGGTAAAAACTAATAAAAGAGGCGGTTCCAAGGCTCAAGTGGGCCACAAATTTGGGATTAAACACTTACTGTTAAAAACATTTTAGGGCTACAGAAGTTTTGGATCAAGTTGATATTGTGTTTTCCCTTTGTCCAGGTCCATGCGACCTTATGAACAGGTTGGATGGAAATTAACCATCATGGTGGCCCACAGGTTGGATGGAAATTAACCATCATGGTGGCCCTAGGAAGGTTTCAACGGTGGTTGTCATTATTACTGCTGCTTCCTGTGGTGTGGTCCACTTGAGCCTTGAATCTATCTCTCTCTTTTTTTTTTAAAGCTTGTACCCTAAACTGACATGACAAAACGAATCGAGGGTGTGGATAAAACCCATACATCATGGTGGCCCCTCAGACCCCCTGTCCGTTTGTAACTAGGGACAGTTCGGGGTAGTACCCAATCTGCGTCCCCCATTTTCGTCGTATGGGCAGCTATTGTATTGGTTGGATGGTGAGGCTTCAGATAAGTTGTCATCGTTTGACTATAGAAAGTTAAGTAATTAGATCTTCTAAAGTAGTTTCCATGATCCGATGATTTGGACCATTGGCCAGTGGGGCTAAATAAACAACAAAAAAAGGGTTGAATTTAAACACATTGCCAACCCACATTTAGTTTTGATTTATTTATGGCTGAGCATCATCACATGCAACACATTTCTCTGAAACTCACCTAGACGGACGTGGATCAGGTAGTGTTGCCAACACCACCCCAGTGGTGGTCTGTCAATGCGTTGGGCACTGTCGAACCCAACGTAAAATAGTGTTTTATATCCACACTGTCCATCCGTTTTGCACCCTCATTTTAGGGCATGAACCTAAAAGTGAAGTAGAGTCAAACTCAAGTGGGCCATAGCACAGGAAACAGTGGTGATTAAATGCCCAACATTAATAACTTCTTCGGACTACAGAAGTTTTGGATGAGGCTGATATTTGTGTTTTCCTTTCATCCAAGTCTGAGTAACCTTATCAACAGGTTGGATAAAAAATAAAAATAAAAAACATTATAGTATGCCCGAGAAAGCCTTCAATGGTGGGTGTCATTATCTCACTACACTAGAAGAAAAAAAGGCTTTTAGCCTCAGTTTAAAAAAGTGGGTAAAAAGTTGAAAAAATGAGGCTAAAGGTTTTAGCCTCAGTTTTGCTTGAATTAGCCTCCATTACAATAACCGGGGCTGCAAGTCCCGTGGTTAAAGGCTTTAGCCTCGGTTTTGACAATCAAGGCAAAAAAACTTTTTATAGCCTCAATTCTTCAACTGAGGCTAAGAAAAACTTTTTACTACCATTGCCTCAAACTGAGGCTAATCTAGTTGTCAGCCTCCATTGTTTCCAACTGAGACTAAATTGAAATTTTAGCCTCGGTTGCCTCCAACTGAGGCTAAATTGTTTTTTAGATTTAGTTCTTAATAACTGAGGCTAAAGCCTTTAGCCACAGGTGTTGTAGCCTCGGTTTGGGTAACTGAGGCAAAACTGAGGCTAAAGATGGATTTACCCTCCATTGGCATCAACTGAGGCTAAATTCATTTTTTAACCTCGTTTCTCAACAACTGAGGCTAAATATAGTTTTTCGCCTCAATTGATGCTAACAGAGACTAAATCCATCTTTAGCCTCATTTTCTTTCAATTGAGGCTAACAATATATTTTAGCCTCAATTATAAACTATGGTTAAAAATGTTTTTTTTTAAAATATTTGCTTAAATAAACCTGTGCATGCTTAAATAAACCTATGCATGTTTCACCTAATTAAATATTTGCTTAAATAAACCTGTGCATGCTTAAATATTTGCATATCCTATAAGAAATTCAGCTAATGGGCCAGGGAGAACTCCTAAAGTAGAATATGGAGCAGAGGAAGGTCCAAATGTTTGGCCAGGAGATGAGTTTAGAACTGACACAAAATTAGGGTGTCCTGCTTGCATACTTGAATCCCAGGTTGGCATTTGCCCCATTGTGAAGTTGTGCAGGTGCACCAGTTCCAGCAAACATCAGAGCTGCAACAACTGCCTGAGGACTTTGCCAACTAATGGCGGTAGTTGGGAGGCCAAGACTTGTGTCATTGCCAGTAAACCCCAATCAGGGATTGTGTGGTCTCTGCTTCTGTCAGTATGGGCCTAAAATGCAAACATAAACAACTAATGTGTTAGTGTTAGCTCAATATTGAAAAGTTAAAGCTTCTCATATTGACTTGGCCAGGAGGAAGGTCCAAATGTTTGGCCAGGAGATGAGTTTAGAACTGACACAAAATTAGGGTGTCCTGCTTGCATACTTGAATCCCAGGTTGGCATTTGCCCCATTGTGAAGTTGTGCAGGTGCACCAGTTCCAGCAAACATCAGAGCTGCAGCAACTGCCTGAGGACTTTGCCAACTAATGGCGGTAGTTGGGAGGCCAAGACTTGTGTCATTGCCAGTAAACCCCAATCAGGGATTGTGTGGTCTCTGCTTCTGTCAGTATGGGCCTAAAATGCAAACATAAACAACTAATGTGTTAGTGTTAGCTCAATACTGAAAAGTTAAAGCTTCTCATATTGACTATTCTGTTGATATCTTTTAGTGGTTTAATTGCAGCTCAGTAGACCTTGTATTATTAAGGCCATCTCTAAAGGATAGTCAGAAGCAAGCCAAATATTCTGTGCAACAATTAGGAAAGATGATGGACTTTAATCACTTTTTGTTCTATACAAGGTTTTTTTTTTTCAAGCTCTTTAATATATGACCATTGGTTTTACTTAAACCTAACATAATGCGACTTCTAATGACAATGCAGTTATCCACAATAGAGTTTCCTACTGATTACCGAAGCTTATGGATGTACTGGAGACAAAAACGCATCCACCTGCTGTACTACAATCTCTGGGATGCATAATGCAAACTGCAATGCCTGTTTTTGAAACCAGAGAGGTTGAAATCACATTTTTCAACAATCTTCTAGTAATATAACTATTCTGAAACCAATGATCAAGAGAGCATATTTTATAACAATCTTCAATGTCTAGCAAAGCTGAAAGGAAAGACAAGAAAATCTGCATTTCTACAATTGAACAGAGCAATATAAGCAATACAATACTAATAGAGGGAAAAACAGAAAGATACCCCCAACAAAAACTAGAATTTCAACAAACATAATAAAAACAAGAACTGAAACAGTACCAAACCATGGATTTAATCAGTTCTAAGGTCAACAACCCCATGAAACAAATCAAAACATCAAAAAGAAAAGAAAAAAAAACTCAAAATCTCAGTAAAATCCGATCACTCACTGCTAAAATTCCACTGATCGACGTAAGCTGAAGAAAAATATCAAATCGATCCAATCAAATTGATTCTACTTCCAGTAATTTCAACAAAAGAACCGAAAATGAGCAGATCAATGGCAAAAGCTAACATAAACGGTAGATTGAAACTAGCAATAGATCCAAAACCTTCAGAAAATGCACAAGATTTTGAAAATCGAGCCAAAGGGACCAAAAGAAACGCCAATTTTGCAAGAAACAAAACTGAGCCATGATGCATGCTATTGTATGTTTCAACATTTTGATAAAATCTTTGCATTTGGATATATTTATCTCTGTTCCAGGAAGCAGAAGACAACACTAAAAACCAAACGGAGAAACAGTTCACTCATTAACAGAAAAAGGTGTCAAGAAGCATGCATTGATGGACCAACTGTTTAACAGAAAAAAGGTGTCAGGAAACAGTTCACTCATTAACAGTTCACGCATTCAAATTCCTATATTTCAGTTGAAATGTTAGCAATTCAAACCAAATCCAAACGGCAAAGTTCAAATTTTGAGATGAAAAGGTTAATTTGTAATGTTTCTTGTTGCTGTAAGTTGATGATTTTTTACCTTTTTCTATTGGGTGAATATATCTGGTTAAGTGAAGACGGCTTTGAACTATCATTGTCTTGGACAGATCTTCTGCGTCCAACCTACAAACACCACAAGATTCAGCCCAAGAATGAAAAAAAAAAAGGATCATTTTACAAACATTCAAAACCATATCAATAAGCCTACCTTCTTAATGCATAAGGATATAAGTTGTTGTGTAGATTCTCTCAAACCAACCGAAAGACATCAATGGAGTGGTCGCTGAAACTTTTCTCGTCTGAAGTCGATTTGCATTTCACGCTCACGAACTTGGGATTTGCATTTTAGCATAAATGTAAACCTGGCAATTGTATGGGACATCTTAGCAGCGTATAAGGTGGCTGCCAATGTGAAGATGAACGGATGCCAAAACAAGGCCGATCCACACACATCAGGTGGGCCACCTCCATACAAAAAGAATTACACTGTTTAAACAAACTCACCAATTGTCCATGTTCAAAGTTCACAGATGGTTCTCATGAGTGGACCGTCTTTTGGTGAGTTCCAACTTCAAAGCAGGGGGAAGTTATGCACCAGTCAGATGTCCCACAAATGTGCCAGGTTGCATGTTTGTGGTGTACATGGGCATACAAAGAGTGGTCCATGTGTCATCGCAGCCATATAAGAGTGGTTCTGTTTTCCAGACCATTGATCTTACGGTCTGTATTGTGCATGTGGGATTTCTCAAATGTCTGCCAGATTAAAGGCACCCCACAAATTGATAGTAAGCATAAATACAACAGTTTCTTAGAAAAATGTCCAAAGATTCAATGGCAAGGATCTTCCAATCTGGAATTTCTTCAAATGTCTGCATCCTCAGCCAAAGATAGTCCAGAATACTAGATTTACTAGATTTTTTTCTTTCTTTGGCTAAAAAGGTACTATGGTAAGGCTAGTTGCTGGACTAGAACTAGAGTTCTAGGCATGGACATGGTCATACATTCTTGAGATTCTACCATTCATCAAGTGGCCCCACTGTGTGTGTACGCCCTGAACAACAATTGATGATAGCTCTTGAAGTAAATCTGTCATGAAATGTTAATTTATTCAATTGTAAGAAAGATACAGAATGAGAAAAATTAAATAAAAAAAAAAGAAACAAAAAAAATGGGGAAGGAGATATCTTGCATCTTCTTGAGTATTCTTTGCAGCGAGGATATTGGTGTTTTTGGTGCTGATTGGAAGGCGAAATTCATTCATCATCTAATCGATTTTGATGCCCTTTCCTGTACTCTCTCTATAGTAAACGAGGGATTTCTTGAGGCCAATGCTGTCATTCGCTTTCTTTTCAACACCATATATTAGCTTATCAATGCTTGTTTGCTTTCCAAAAACCAGACCATGTTTACCCTATTGGGCCTTATGCTATTCTTATATTTTCTTCCTCTTAGACAAAAGAAGTTCCACTCCTTGTCTCCCATAGAGCTAACCTCTTCATTAAAAAATAAAAACTAAAGTCAAAAGACCTATTGAATTTCTTCTATTACTAACAAGGTTTGATGTAAGAAAGAAAACGTTGATTCTGTTACTAAAAAGATATCATGGATTTCAGAAATAATAAATGTACCATTATAATTTAGTAAACATGTGATTCTTGTATTAAGGTCGTGTTTTGATGCATAAGTGAATTGAATTGCAAACCTTCAATTTAATTAATCAGTAAACATGAAAGCTTCTTGGTGTGAGAAGTGTAGGACCTATATCTGCCTATTGAATTTCTGAAACCCATTGCAAGACCTATATCTACCTAGAATAATCCAAAAGAATAGAATTAGAAGTGTTCCTTAAAGTTGCCCACTTTAGACAATTGCATATATATTCGAAAAACAGAAAATAAGAAGTTAGAAAGATGGAACCTCGTGCAAGGCAGGAGCATCATTAGTGCCATCTCCAGTTATGACAACCACGTGGCCTCGTTTGCGTAATGCTTTTACAAGTAGAAGCTTGTCATTAGGAGAAGACATTCCCATCACCTGGACATAAAAAATATGTAGTTACAGCAGCTACGAGACAAAAGAACCAAGTGTTGTATGCACAGAAAATAACCAAGTGATGTATGTATATGAGACAAAAGATTAACTAACCTCACTAGACATAATAGCAGTCAGGTTAGTTAACATGATGAATATCATTCATGTAAAAAGAGAGAAGTGCTAAACTTGTTTGCATATACCTGCTCCTTGCTCACCACAATCTCCATCTTCACTTTAGCCACAAACTTGTCTTTGGAAAATTCAGAGGCAAGAATTGCAGCACCCAAGAGAACAGAGCAATATATAGAGGCCATATTAGAGGCCATTGATCAAGTTGAAATCATTGGAAATCCTTATGAATATCTAACAAGTAGAGGAAAGCTCCCTCCAACAGGTTGAGCAATCACCTAACTTATTCGAAATTCCACAGAAACCCTTAACCTACATTGGAAATCCCTTCTAGTGCTCACCTTAGATGGTAGTTTTTCTTTTTCTTAAAATTTCAATGATGCATGGGCACCCAACATCCTAAGGTATAAAAGTTCTCATTAGCAAGCATGGCTATCCTTATACCCAACACAAACACAGACAATTGACACCCATAAAGATAAAGCAATTATATTTCATGCCATGATTACAATATAAGAAAAACGCAAATCAGATTATCAAATAAAAGACTAAAAAGAAGAAAACTCATATCAGATTTGTACTAAAGAATTGACAGCGTGCGAGTCAATTGTGTACCTGGCCAGCTGCATTGAGTGCTTTTATACCATCCCGAAGGCTGGAATACTTCTTGGTAGCAACAACACCAAGAATGGCAGCACCCAAGAGAATAGACAGAGCATAGATCACCTATGAGCAGTACCATACAAAGGCACTCGTGCGGTTCCCAAGAAAGTACATTTCTTTTCTTTTTCTTTTTTTTTTGGTTACCTAGTTCTCATCAATATGGAAGCATGTAGATGCGTCAACACGAGCTAAATGAAATCTTATTATCCATGCAAAAAAAAGAAAAGAATAAGAAAATAACGAATCCTATCATGCATGCCATTCTGTGTGCATCACCGAATCATTGAACACGGGCACAAGAAAAGGGGAAACTACTAATAATAAAAAAAGGAATGTACCATGTGTTGGGTGCGTTTCACAAAACCTTAGGATCTCGCCCCTAAACTACTAAAATTATGGGTTATGAGAAAGCAATAAACTAAATCAAATCATCAACCACACGACGCAAGAGATTTTTAAGTGAAAAACCCTCAAAGAAGAAAACCCTTAAAGAGCATGTCTTTTCCTATGATGAGCATCCATCAACATACAATAGCAAAACTAAGAAATCATCATCTGAGAACCTGCGAGTGAACACACAGTGGTCCGACTCCGTTCTATCATACCCATGTGTCAACATAAACAAGTCGAACTTCTTGTACCATTGCCTAGGAGCTTGCTTCAGCCTCTATAAGCTCTTGCTAAGCCCTACACACCACATACTCTTTACCCTTGACTTCGAACCCCTTTGGTTGGCGCATATAGATCTCTTCTTCCAAGTCATCATGGAGGAAAGTAGTTTTAACATATAACTACTCTTATCTCCAGATTTATGATAGCCGCCAATCTAAGCAACATCCGTATGGACATCATCTTCACCACTGGTGATAATATCTCATCGAAGTCTATACCTTTCCTCTGACCAAAGCCTTTCACCACGAGTCTGGCCTTGAGCCTTGTTTGTAAATTTTTCTGCTCAATCTTCTTTCTGAACACTAACTTGTTGTTCAGAGCTTTCTTGCCCTTAGGCAATTTCACTGTATCATAGGTGTAGTTCTTATGCAAGGATTCCATTTCCTCTTGCATAGCTTTCAACCACTTCCCCTTATGCTCATCGACTAGGGCCTTAGAATAATCTTTTGATTCTCCCCCATCAGTAAGCATAATATACTCATGCGGTGAGTACTTCTTGGACAGGTGTCTGTCCCTAAATGTCCTCTGCACCTATGGCTCAACAAGTGGATCAAGTGGGGGCTGCTCCCCCAGTTCATCTTTTGTAGGAACTCCTGCATCCTCTGCACCTTATTGTACTCCCTCGTTATCAAGCAGCACGAGAGGAGTAATATGATCCATATCTTCCAGCTCACCTGAACTGGGCTGGGTCTTCTCTGGCTTTCCAATGTTTTCTATACATTAATCTTTAAAGAATATCACATCTCTGCTCCTGACGAGCTTCTTCTCGGTTGGATCCCACAACCTGAAGCCAAATTTCTCATCACTGTACCCCAAGAACATACACTGCCTGATCTTCGTATCGAGCTTGCACCTCTCATCCTTTAGTACGTGAACGGATGCCCTGCATCAAAACACCCTGAGATGACTGTACGAAGGATCACATCCAATCCATACCTTCTCAGATACTTCTCCATTTAAAGGAGCTGATGGAAGCCTATTTATCAAATACACTGCCGTATGCATTGCTTCTCCCCAGAACATTTTGGGCAACTTCCATGGGATAACATGCATCTGATTCTCTCTACAATGGTGCGATTCGTTCGTTCAGATACACCATTGTGCTAGAGGGTCTTGGGTACTGTCTGCTCATGCCGTGTACATAGGGACTTGCAATCACTACAACAAATATGAGTTTTTACAACATTATTTTAACCGCATTCGTCTAATGCACGTTGTTAAAAATATAATTTACCGTGTTCGCTCAAAAAATGTTGTCATTTGAAAGCTGTAATTGAGCAACTTTTTTTACAACGTTCGGAAAACGTTGTTAAAATGAATTTACAACGATTGTAAACTGTTGTTAAAAGTAATTTACAACATACGTATGAACACTGCAATATGTCTTACATACCACAGCGATCGGAAAATGCTGTTGAAAGAAATTTAAAACGGTTGAAAAACGCTGTTAAAAGAAATTTACAACGGTCGAAAAAACGTTGTTAAAAATAATTTACAACGTGTGAACGAAAGGTGCAATATGTCTTATATACCATAATGTGTTTAATCCGCTGTTAAAAATGCTCGTAAGAATTTTTTCAACGGTAAAAATTCTAGCCACACTATTTCATGTGGTGTGGTCTATTTGAGCTTTGGATATGCTTTATGGTTGAGCTCAAGTTCTAAAATTATCTGGTAAAATGGATGGACAAAGCAGATAAAATACATAAATCAATATGGGCCCTACATAGCTCATACCCTAAAATAGTCCGTTAAAATAGATGGGCAATATAGATAAAAAAACATATATTACAATGGGTTCCACATAGCCTTGATGGGGCCGTCCACCTCCAGCGAAGTCGTGGGGAAATTTGAGATTTAAAAGATTTAAAAAATTCAGATTTTACCAAACAAAATTGAGAAATTTGAATTGAGTGGACCAAATTTATTGGTGGACATTTATTGGACAGTTGAAAGTGAAAATTTACACTCATTAAATTAGTTGTCTATCAGATTGGTTCATGCATACACATAAGTTCATTATTACAAAAAATGATGGCCCAAGTATAATAAAGTTAATTGCAAGAATAATTTATAATAATTATATTGATCAAATTCTATGATTGAGCCATGCTAAGGTTGATCTGAATGGTCAGATGTGTTCAAAACATGCTAATTAGGACAGAACAAAATTCAACCCAATCTGACCATACCTGAAATGAATTAGATACGTCCAAAACACTCTTAAATGGGGCACAATCAGTTTGTCTAGATCTAGATAGATTTTGGATAATCTTATCATTTTTTTTATTCAAGCCCTAAAATGATCTCGAGAAATGGATGGACGGCGTGGATAAAACACATACATCATGGTGGGGCCCACAGAGCATCGACCACTAGCCCACCTGGCTAGTGACAGCGTCAATAGCAAAAACGAGCGCGCGTCGAGAGAGGGAAACCGAAATCCGTAATCTCTCCCCCTCTCAAAACCCCTCTTTCATTCTCTCCCTCCCTAATCCGCGTCCGTCTCAAGCTAGGTTGGGATGAAACCCTCTCATTTCCAATGGAAAAGCTCAGCAGCTCTGGCGTAGAAGAAGAAGAAGAGCGCTTTTTCGACTGTCGGAATCAATGGGTTGGGCCGATCTTGCTGTCGACGATCGATGACGCACTTGGTGGAGGTCATTGCTGCGATTGACTTATGCAACAGAGGGCGTAGCAGATGAAGCTGCCGACTCTATTATTGGTCTCTCTCTCTCTCTCTCTCTCTCTCTCTCTCTCTCTACATTTCCAAAGACAACCCTCACAAAATTCCCCTTCTCTCTCTCTCTCTCTCTATCTCTCTCTCTCTCTCTCTCTCTCTCTCTCTCTCTCTCTCTCTCTCTCTCTCCCTGCATCCATTTCCAAAACCAACCATCACAATAAATTGCTTGAGACGTATGGGAAGTGTGGGGGCATGAAGGATGCCCGCCGTGTGTTCGATAGAATGCCTGAACGGAACATGGATTCTTGGCATTTGACAAAAATGGCCCGTAACAGCCCATAACTACAGTATCTCTGATTTTCAGTTTGTAAATGTGGGGCCCATTGTTACATAATACGAACCATTATGTATAATGGGGCCGGGGCACCATTGTTGGAAATCCTAAGCATTCAATCGATGTCCAGAAAATAGAAGGTTAAGAAAGAAAATGAGAAATTATTCATATTCAACCAAGAAAAGTCCAAGATTCAATGGCTATGATGGTCCAATCTAGGTGATTTCCTGTGCGTCCAAATGGTTTTGATGGTGAACCATCGGCCACACTTGTACAAACTGAGAACCATGGGTCAACATTCTGTACAGGGTGAACATCCTTTCATGAAACACTTATTTTTATATGCTGCATGTGGGCGATTGGTTGTATTCTATGTTTAACCATCTCTTTACAAGCCTACTGCCAAATGGCCGGGATTGTATGATGTAGCTTTAGTAGTTATACTTCTTTGCCCTTGATAACTCTGATATTGTGATGCACACGTACCAAATGTGGTATGTCTGTGGGAGATTCAGGTTGTTCGTCTGGATGGGCCTCACCATGTATGCATTACTTCTCATGTGTCCCACCTAATGACCCAATCAACCCAAGTTTTGGGCCATAGCATGTTCATAGTGGCCACAGGATGTTATCATTAACCAAAATATGATGTTAGTTTCAGTGGGGACGACAGACAGCTTGAAAACAAGAAAAGAGCGTTGGAAAATGCGAACAAGATAGGTTTTTGTTGGAATTTCTATTGAAAACAACTGTATATTGTTGGAATATTGGTAAACTAGTCCAGTTGAAAACTGTAGATTGGTGGAATTCTATTTGCCTCATATCAGCTTGTTTTTAATGGACTTTTGGAGTATACATATTTTCATGATCATCCATCTCAAAAATTTATGGCAGAAGGAAAGATTTGTGAATGTCACTGTCCTTTTTGTAACTTACTAACCTGCCTTCTACTTAATTGGATGTTTTTTCACACTTGGTTAAGTCATTCATGGGCCAGAGATCCCTGCCAGTGCTTCCATGCTGTCTCTTTACATAAAGCTTGAAATAGTTGTCTACATAAAAATAAATCCCTTACTTCAGTAGATGACTTTAGTCAATAGACTTGATACCGACTTTGTAGCCTGCAGTGAATTGAAGCCTACTACACAGTCTACACTACTGTATTGCAGGCTGTTGGCTTGATTGCTGCAGTAGGGGATTCAGTCAATGATCTGAGAATTGGCACTCCTGTTGCATTCATGACTTTTGGAAGTTACGCTGAATTTGCAATGGTAAATGCGTTGCTGCAGATCTTGCTTTAATATTCCACATGGTTTCCTTTTAAAATACATTTCAGTTTTTATTTTTTTTATTTTTTGGGTTCATTTCCATTAGCTAATTAATTATGTCATTGTTTGGGGATCTATTAGGTAATAGAAGATAAGGTTATACTCATCTGCTTTAAGAAAATGTAGATATTTGGATTAGTGTGTTATTTATGGTCCTTGAGATGTTCTTCTTTGTTTTGCTTCTTAAAGCCAACGACGGAGCTTCAGGATTCTTTTCGCTTCAACTGATTGTTGCATGTGCTTTTCTTGATTAGATATTTACATAGCTTTAGTTAGCCAATCCCAATTTTTGGGTATAAGGCTTAAATGATGATGATGATATTTACATAGCTTTAGAGCTAATGTGATCATGATGCCTACTGTGGAGGGATGATATGCATGCATTCTTTAGAAATTTTGGCTATTAGTTATATAAGTTCTTTCTGTTGACTCCATGAGGCCAAGAGGGTGGATTTTTTCACTTTTATGTCTTGTCACTTGTGGTTTGTGTCAATGAATAAGTAAAAAGAAGTCGTGGGATCAAGCCAGCTTCATTGAGTTAGTGTCTATGGTTTTATGTATGAGGTCATTATCCATCTATTGGCCAAAGAGAGAGGTGAAGATGGTATGTCCCTTCCACAATCTTTCATGGCTAGATATTTACATATCCTTAGTGCTAACTCAATTGGGATGCGTATTGTGGAGGGGCGATCTGTGGAGTTTCCCTGGGTCAGTCATTTTCTTTGGCTCTTACTTATAGTAGTTTTAACTGCTGCCCATGAGGGCAAGAGGGTGGATATTCCAGTTTTATTTCTTGGGTTCATTGGTTAGCTCAACTCAATCAACCTTCTTGCTCAAAACTGTTCTATGTTGAACTAGAGCCCTACATTTGTTATGCTTTGACACTTGGAAAGTGGCCTCTAGAGGTGGCTCTTTGCCTGTTGAAGTTTGTGGAGGCTGACTCTTGAGTCTAAACACAATGAGCCATGTTGTTGCCCCTGGCTATGTTGTGTTTTTTTTTTTTTGTCAGGAGTCCAATTTCAACGTTCAGCACTACTGTGACTTGACATGAGTGTGGCTGTGTATTCCTGGTGGCAATTCATGTTGTCAATGGACCTGAAGGGCTCCATCCTAAACAACTTCTAGATAATTCGTTAATCATGTTGACCATTAACCCATCCTCATGGCAGGTGAACGTATTTGTTTCTTCACTTGTGGGCGGTTCAAGATCAAACTTGGGAGTAGCAAAGGGGATTGAAAGGCTTTGTGTGTGTGCTTGCGTGTCCACAGATAAGTTGTGTCTAGGCTGCACTACTTGTGTGTGTGTGTGTGTGTGCGCGCGTGCGCGCGCGTGTGTGCATGCTTGCGTGCGTGCTTTCTCATGGTTAAGTTACAAGCTCTTTGTCAGCAAGCATTAGGCCAGTTGCTAATTCTCATGTCCATTCGATACCCTTTTCAGTGCATGGTAGTTTTGGTACCTCTATCCATGGCCATGGTTTGGATTCATGCTCGATGATGAGTTATAAACTAATTTTGTCTATGTTCTAGGAAGCTAAAGCCATTTGGAAAGTTGGGGGCATGAAATCTCAACAGATTACAACAATGTTTCCTAGTATTTTGTGGTCCATCCCTTGTATGTCTTGAGTTGAAAGTAATACAATGTAACAAGTGTCAATGTAACAGGACATTGTTTTTACACTGGCATGCTTGGAGCCAGATGCAAATGCATGATTGTGATCCAGTGAAATTGGATTTCTTTTCTGTTACATTGGCTCACGATTTTACTTGTGACACCAAACCGAACATCGTACCGAGTGTCAATGCAACAGGACATTGTTTTTGCACTGACATGCTTGGAGCCAGCAGTGGTTATGTGTGATATTGATGAGGTAATATTCTGCTTTTACCTGCTGTATGTGATGTATTTTCTCTACATCTGAAATTGGAAAATCAAATTGCTTGGATGACCCCAACATGAATTTAGTGGACAACTCACCGTTGAGCACATTTCATTAGATTGTTGGTCAAAATGGACTAATGGGTCAGTTAAGATCATCTGTTGGCCCAATGGTCTGAGTGGTTTGAATAGAGGTAGGTGACATTAGCGGTCACGTTTTCTCAGGATTATAAAAGTTCATCACTGGTAGTAAAAAGATGGGTATAGATAAGGTAGTTGCATTAAGAAGTATTAGTTTCCTTTTTCGAGTGATGGGAATATTCGCATTTCCATGCCAAAGTTTCGAATTGGGATGTTCATTCTCACTGCAGGTAGAGGAAGGATGCCACCTGAGCTCGGCAAACGACATAGCTAGAGCAGTTCACCACATGCTCACAATAATTGAAGAGGAAGCTGACCTGTGCTCAACGCAGGAACCTCATCTGACTCTCTCCATAGACTTGTCCCTTTCTATGATTTCTCCGCTCCATATGAATTGCATATCTCATCTTCTTTTGGTTTTTAATTGATCCTGATCCCATTCGCTTTTTTTTTTTTTTTTTTGGAGTTTCGAATCTATTGGGGGAGATGTAATTACTCCTGTCTATTCATTTCTCAGATTTCACAATTGAGATTGGTTTTGATTCTGGATTCTCAGCTTGATTGATCGCCTTCTGCATACCATGTTCAATTTCTGTCTTCTTATTTTTGTTTTCTTCAATAGTCTCATTTCAGTTGTGTGATTTTGATAATTTTAGCATGCAGAATTTTGAATTGGTTGCGAAAAGATAATGGCATCAGCAGTGGCGGTAGCATTCAACAGGAATGAAAGGGCACATTGGCTCTACAGAGACTGACGACATGATGAGGCCCTAGGGTTTTACACTGAAGTGCTTGCTATGGCAAAGACAAAAGCATAGAAGACTGCACTCCACAGCAACCGGGCGGCATGCTATTTGAAATTGCATGATTTTAAGAAGGTGATGATTCCAACTATTTAAAGAAATGATCAATCACATCATTGTTTCTATGAATGGTTTTTTTCTTCTTTTCTTTCCTTTTTCTTTTTTATTTTCTTATCCTTTGATTTACCAGTGGAAATAAAAAATCAAACAGCCCCTTGGAATCCCTTCAATTCATGCTGCCAAATGACTCCTAGATACAAAATACCCACAAATATAGGTGTCAATGGGCCAAGCCTGGGCCCGGAAAATCAGAATTTTAAATACGGCTGGCCCGACAGACCACAAATATAGGTGCCATCCTATATTTGGTTTCTAAAATTATTAGAATAGTGGTGGATGTATAAGCACGTGTTGTGCACATGTAAGCATTAGTGGTGTAGGTTGATGGTGGCACATGTGCCTCATATGAGATGATATAATCAGGAAAAACGAATGTATAGGGTGGAATTCTCACTAGCACCACGGTGGGCCCCACCTTAGCTTCACGTTGCAAGAGGGCGCAACTTTGGTTTCTTCCATCCACGCTGTCCATCTTTGTTCAAATTATAAATTCACCTTTATATCATGTTCATTTATTTTCAGTTTCCTCCTACAGGTTTCCAACAATTGAGCCGTTGGCGTTTGAGCTAATGGCCATAACAGCAGATAGCAGGCATGCAGTCTCTTATGAATTGGCCGTTGATGTTAGGAGACGAACGTTGGCATTTATTTTCCCAAGCACATTTGTCGTCTTCAAACGTTGACAGTCAATCCATAAGAGTGCAAACTATTTGCTGTTGTGGGCATGCTATGAATTTTTTTTATATGCCAAAGATATGCCGGGGAAAGTCATTTTTTCTGGTAGTGTCATCCTTTCAACACTTCAATTGCTGGCCCTTATTCTAGCGTCGATTTGCATTTGGTGCTTCCCATCGTGCAATGCATATAATGTGTGAGAATTTTCCTGATCAATTCAAGTGCAAAACTCTTCTGATAATGATTTCCCATAATCAGGTGCATAGTTGGTATATCTGTCTCTCAATCATAACAAGTGGGGCTGAAGTTTTGCTATGTTTTCACCCTTTCCCAATCACAGCTGGTACAGTGAACGCCGAAAATTTTGCAGTAAAGATGCGAGTTTTTCTTAATTTAAGCAGAACAACTTCAAGTAATTTTCTCAAACATGAATTTTGCTGTGTTGTTTATTTCCTACTGTTTCCTGTGGTATGATCCACTTGAGCTTTGGATATGCTTCAATTTTGGGCTCGACCCCTAAAATTAGCGGGAAAAATGGATGAACAGTGTAGATAAACCACATACATTCACCATGGGCCCAACTGAATTTACTCAGTACAATAAAAGTGTACTGGGATATCCTAATTCTCTTTAAATTCTATTTAGTTGTTCTTCAAAATTGTCATATGATGTCTTTATAATTTCGAATTTTCCACCCAATTTATAATGATTACCCTTAGCTACTGGAATTCTTGCTGACATATAATGCAGGGTTTAGTCCAAGATGCTGGTGTGAGCAACTATGGGCTGAAGCAGGTTCTTAAGATTCACGATTACCTCAAAGCCCTCAAGGTGTTCCCTTGTGTTCTACTCTGGTACTTTACGAAACCATAATCTTCATAGTAGTCACGGTTTTTTTTAAATCCTTTTTTGTGAGTGTATATGAGAAATTATTGTTTATGATGCACTGGGATGTTAAGGACATGATTAGTCTCCTGATGCACCTAGTCCATACAATTGAATCTAGACAACTTGATGTTGGCCTCTTTTCCAATGCACTTAAAAATAAAAGGAAAGAAGATTTGGCTTGTGGAATCTTAAGGACCCACAAAAAATAATTCTACTTTTTTTTTCTTTTTTTATTCTCATTTAATGGAAATTTAGTTTTATTTGATGTACTGAATTAGTTTCTACTGTTGGCTAACTTAAAAATTTTGGATGTGCGACTTGGAAACAGTTAATTTCATTTTATTGATTGGGTTGATATATTGAATCAGTTTCTATTATTTTAATAATATCAAGTGTAAGAAATCCAAGATCGTTGATTTTTTTTTTTATATATAAAATAATTGAGAAAGTAGTGGCATTACCAATGAAATATTTCTTTGGATAAGGTAGTATTTCCAAGGAAGTATTTTGTTGGTAATATTACTTTTTTTGCAAGGAAATATTTAGTCGGTAATTCTTCTATCTTTTCGAAGGAAACGTTTCCTCGGTAATAATCTAGCTCTAAATTGTAGACTTTTACCAACGACGATTTTCGTCGGTAAAAGTCATTTGGGACAACATACAATGCATGCACGTTGTCAAAGACATTTTCACAGCACCAATTGTTCGTCATTGAACATCTTTTTCACAATGTTTTCCCAACGCTATTGCTACAACCCGAAGATTGCACACCCAAGTGCAGGTAGCGAAGTAGTAAAATACTCGGTAAGACCGAGGTCGATCCACAGGGATTGGGGTTAAGAACACTTAGAGGAATTAGTTTAGGTGTGAGAGATGAAATCTGGATTATCCACGAGAGTGGAGCAAGTTGTGTGTGGTAAAAGACAAAAGTAGAAAAGGGGCTAAAGCATCAGGGATCCACCTTTGTTTCATTCACAAGATTTGATTTATTGGTCCAACTATAACTCGACTGGAATCGAATAAAGATTCATTCCAATCGGAAGATGAAACAGTTAAACCACTGCATATTTCATAAAAGATGGTGATCTGAACCGATTGATTTGATTATGAAGCACTCGTTAGTTGATCGCAGGGAATTCCAAGCATCCACTGTGCCCGGAGTCGACAATAGATTAAGGAATTGTACAGATCAACAACTTTACCAACAAGTCAACCGATAAGATCACAATTCATACGATCAAATGCATACTTACAAGATAGGAGGCTTTGATTGACCGATCCAACCGTTAAGATCTCGTCCATCGATTGCAGGGAATCCAAAGCATCCAATGTGCCCTGAGTCTACAATGGATTAATGGATTTTACAGATTGATGACTTTACCTGCACTAGCTCGATGACCGTAGGGAATCCAAAGCATCCAACGTGCCCGGAGTCGACGATGGATCAAGGGACTTTATCGATCATGAACTAGCTAATTGGTGTGTAAGGGATCCCAAGCATCCAACGTGCCCGGAGTCGACGATGGATCAAGGGGCTTGCACAACAATAGCGTCCGCCGAGGTGGATAACCAAACCAATCAACCAAAGAAAACTCCAACATTTACACCACACAATGTTGAACCAAAAGAACCAAAGCTTGCAAATTTCTTCAAAGGCTTCACCCCTAGCCTTAGCTAGAGGTTTAACCAACCATGCTACAATGGAAGACTAAAACTCACTAAGAAAGAAAATTCTACACGACTCTACACCACAAATGAAAGAAAGAAAGAAAACTAAAGAAGAGAAGAGAGGAGTTGTAGAGAATGGGATTTGAGGAGTGGGATGGGATAATATGATTGAAATGAGGAGGAGAGGCCTCCTTTTATAGACTTTTGAGAGGCTCCCAAGCCTCCTCCCAATCCTAGGTGGCACTCCAAACCCAAAGCAGATTTTTATTTAGGTTCGGGAATGGAGTTAGGCTTGGAGTGCCCAAAGCAAACTGTTCTTTTAGGTTCGGGCTTGGAGTTAGGCTTGGATGGACATGTGGCAAGAAAAGTACTCCAAGCCTAGGTGGCACTCCAAACCCAAAGCAGATTTTTTTTTTTTTTTGGTTTGGGAATGGAGTGAGGCTTGGATGATGAGGTGGCATTCCAAGCCTTATACATGTGTTGGGAAGAGAGCTAGAGAGAGAGAGAGAGAGAGAGAGAGAGAGAGAGAGAGAGAGAGCTCCTTTCTTGCTTGTTTGGGAGATGGGAGGTTTCTCCATTGTTGGCATTGATGGTGCAGCCCACCTTGCTGGATGATGGTTTGGACGGTGGTGGATCTGCTGGATCTTGGAGCTGATGAACGGCTGGCGATTGGCTTGAGATCTTGCACGTGCTTGAGCTATATGGATGGGCAGCTATGGTTGAGATCTTCATTAACTGCAATGGGCATCTGGTTGATGGAAATCAAGCCTCCATCAGCTGCACGTGTGCTAGACTGCTGAAGGTGGGATGCTGGATGAAGGTTGGACGGTTGCTGAAGGAGGAGGGCTGATGGACGTTGCTTGGACGGTGGAGATTGGAGTACTACTGCTGCACGTGCAGGTTGTGGGGGCGCTGGATCATCATCAGGTGTGGGGTCCCTCCTTGGACGTCTAGCCCTGTTGCAGGTGGGGTCCATTTGCTGAATTGATGGACGGCTGGAATGGAGTTGGTTTTGGACGTCCAGCCCTGGTGGACGGTGGATGGATTGGGTCCACTACAACTGTGAAGGACGTGAAGCTGGGATGGAGAGCAGTTGCTGTCACGTTGGAGCCTTGAAGGCTGCTGGAAGTGGTCCATCTGATGGACGACAGGTGTTGGATGACTGGTGTCCAGCAAGTGGATGGACGGCTGAGGTGGCTGAAGCTAGACCTTTGATTTGGCTGATGAAGGACCCTCCATTGGATGCTGACGTTTGGAGTGATGCTTCACTGGCCTCCCGTATGACGGAGCTGCTGTGTTGGACGGCTGCGATTTGCCAGCAGCTGCTGTTGCTGGACGTGAGGTCCACTGGCCGGTTAGATGATGGTTTGGACGGCTGGATGAAGTTGCTGCAGATGGATGGACGGCTGAGCTTGGAGATCAACTGGACGGACAGCTGCAACTGCTTTTGGTGATGAATCATCTACCACAGCTGAATTTGCATGATGAACGGCTGGATTTCCAGCTATAGATGGGCTGGATGTTGTGTGATTGAGGGGTCCACTTGGATGAAGACGTGCTCAACAGGTGGGGTCCACCTTAGTGTTTGCAGATGGACGGTTGGAGTTCTACTGGACGGACGTCCACTGCTATTGTGATGGACGTCCACTAGCTGTTGCATGTTGAATTTGATGGATGGTCCACTTGTTGGACGTGATTTCAAGTGGAGATGGACGGTTGCGGATTGGGATGTGGTCTACTGCTTGATGCGGACTTGAAGATGGTCTTGGGCTGAATGGTTGATGATCAGAGGATGCTAGAATGAGTTGTCCATTGATGATTGATGGTCATGGACGTTGGATGGACAGTCCAGCTTTTTGCCATTGCTTGTCATACATGATGGACAGTGTTGATGTTGAATGGATGGGCGTGGATTGAGGTTTGGGCGGCTGGTGGTGTTGGATCTCCATCATGCTGACCAGCTGATCGGATGGTTGAGACGTCCTCCACTTGTCACTTGATGCACTTTTGGTCCCACATGTAGACATCCAATCTTGATCGTCCAAACTTGCACAACCTGGATCTCCAAAATGAGCAGCTGAGATGCGGTCCACCGTAGCATGAAATTCATCCTTTGACCCTTTCAGTTCAGTTTCCATTAAGTTTGCCACACAGTTGATCTTGATCACTTTTAGGTCTTAAAACGCCCTGATTGGCTTAGATCTTGTCCAACCTCTCCTGATCACCTCTCATGATCACCTTCGATCTTGATTTCTTTTGGATGTTAAAGCGCCTTGATTGGCTTGGATCTTGTCCAACCTCTCCTGAACACCTGAAGACAGAACATTAACCTAATGAGGGATAATTAACCAGAAAAGCAATGATATTGCTCTTAACAACCAGGGTTAATTATACAATATTAGGTACTTATCAGCTATAAAAATATTTTATTACAACGTTTTTGCATCCCTTTGAAAATGTTTTAATAGCATGTGCTGCACGCCGTGAAAGACTTTTTTTGACAGCGTTCTTTGAACGTTGTAAAATGTTCTTCACTTTTAACAACATGGGGTTCAACAACATTTCGCCGCACATTGTGAAAGCCCTTTCACGATGTTTTTTGAACGTTGTTAAAAGCGATATTTGTAGTGAATACTCATGAAAAGCCCCAATGTATTCACCACCATTGTCAGTGCGAATGCACTTCAATGATCTACTTGTCTCTCTTTCGACGATGGTATGAAATACTTTAAACACACCAAAGACCTCGTCCTTAGATTTCAAAGCATAAACCCAAACTCTTATAGATGCATCATCTATAAATGTGACAAAATACAATGCCCCACCTAAGGATTTTGGCCTCACAGGACTACAAACATCAGAATAAACCAAATCTAATGCATGCTCTTTCTTAACATGAGAAGCAGTTTTACAAATGAAACTCTATGTTGTTTCCCTGATAAACAATCAATACAGGTTTTGAGAGGTATACCTGTCAACTCTGGAAGGAAGTGCTTCTTTGCTAGTAGCTGAAGCCCTTTCTCGCTCATGTGGCCGAGCCGTCTGTACCATGTCTGTCACTAAATCTTTTGCTGCGTTCAACTTACCCTTGCATATGTTGACACATGTCTTGTATAGGGTGCAACACATCTTCCCTCTTGATGCGATCATCGAACCCTTGATGAGCTTCCAGTGCCCACCAACAAATCGACTCTCATAGCCGGCTACATCCAACCTTCCCATTGACATCAAGTTGAGGCGAAGGTCTGGAATATGTTTCACATCTTTTAGAACCAATGTACAGCCTACATCGGCCCTCATACAAATATTACCAACTCCCACAATCTGGGATACTCCAGAGTTTTCCATCTTTACTGTACTATAGCTGCCTTGCTTGTAGCTTGTGAAGAAATCTTTTCGTGGAGTTGCATGAAACGATGCTCCCGAATCGACCACTCAATCGGTGTCTTAATTCGCAGTCATGAGACAAACATCATGATCCGCTGAGAGTGACTACAACGTCGCCATCGGAGGCGACTGCATTAGAATCTGATTCATCATCTTTTTCCTTCCCTTTTCCTTTCTGATCATTTTTCTTGTGACATTCACTTTTGTAATGGCCCTTCTTGCCACAATTCCAACATTCAACATCTCTCCTGACATTATTAGACTTGCCTCTGGATTTATCTCGGGCCGTTCCGCCTTTTCTATTCTTTCCTCTCCCCTGATCATGTGTCACAAGGGCCTCTTGCTGAGTAGACCCTTAAGACTTCCTCCTTGTCTCCTCATTAAAGAGACAACGTATTACCTGTTCCATGGACATCTTTTTGCTTAGTGCGGAGTTACTTAGAGACACCACCAATGTCTCTCAACTATCAGGCAATGAGCTAAGCAATAGCAAAGCCTGTAGTTCATTGTCCAGGACCATCTTCATAGCGGAGAGTTGGTTCAGAATGTTGCTGACTTCATTCATATGTTTAGCCACAGAACCATTATCCTTGAACTTGAGATTTACAAGTCTTCTAATCAGAAAATTTTTATTGCCGGCCTTCTTCCTCTCATACAACATTTGCAATTTCAGTTATAGGCTAGCGGCTGAGGTCTTTGTAGACACATGGTGGAATACAGAATCGTCCAACTATTGTCTAATAAACCTCATCGCCTTCCGGTCTAATTTCTTCCAATTATCATCTGTCATATCTTTTATCTTCGCTGATATGCCTAAGATTGGAACATACAAGTCCTTGCAATAAAGCAAGTCTTCCATCTTAGCCTTCCATATGGTTCAGTTGGATCCATTGAGACCATAAATCTGAAAATCGGTATCGTATTGGTCGATACGGGTGTATCGTATCCGTATCGGCTTGATACGATATGCGATACGGCCTCGTATCGGCCGTATCGGTATTCGTTGAACCGAATCGGGTCGTATCGGTCGATACAGGCAGTATCGGGTCCGATATTTGGTATGTGTATCGGTCGATAGCCCGTAACATTTCATCTTAAAAAAAAAAAAACTTATCTTCTTAAAAGAAAAGAAAAAGGGACATACCTCTCTCTTTCTCTCTCTCGGTTTCTTCTTCTTCTTTCTTCTTAATCAAAGCTGCTGCGGGGTTGCCTGCGGCAGCTACTGCTTCTTCTTTCTTCTTCTTCAGAGCTGCTGCAGGGCTGCCTGCGGCAGCTGCTTCTTCTTCTTCCTCCTCCTCCTTTCCCATGGTGTGGCACCCTCCCCCTCCTCTCTCTCTCTCCCTCTCTTTTTCCCTGTCGTACCCTATTTCTCTCTAAAAAAAAAAAAAACAAATTGACTTTAACTATTTAGTTTTTTAATACTCTGCGGTACATGCAGATTAGTGCACATGCATGCACTGTTTCGGTGCACGTGGCCCACCTTGATTTGTGTGCTGTAATCCATGCTGTCCATTAGTTTATTCAGTTCATTTTAGGCCATCATCCCAAAATGAAACAAATCCAAATCTCAGGTGGGCCATACAGTAGGGATTGAATATCCACGGTTAAAAACTTTTATGGCCTATTGTAATGTTTATTTGTCATCCAATATGTTGATGGACCTGGATGTAGGGAAAACAAAACTTCAGCTTGATCCCTATGTGCCTTGCTTGACTAACCCCTCCCCTCCCCCCCCCCCAAAAAAAAGAAGCTTACCTGAAATTATTATTTTTGGTCCATAACCACTATATCCTGTGGTCCATAACCATTATTTTTAATGGTCCATAACCATTGTTTCATGTGACATGGTCCACCTGAAATTTCAATGGTCCATAACCACTATTTCCTGTGGTCCATAACCATTGTTTTTAATGGTCTATAACCATTGTTTCCTGTGACATGGTCCACTTGAAATTTGTATCCTGTAACATGGTTCACTTGAAAATTTAATGGCCCATAACCACTATTTTTAATGGTCCATAACCATTGTTTCCTATGACATGGTCCATCAGAAATTTGTATCTTGTCATGACATGGTCCACGTGAAATTTCAATGGTCCATAACCACTATTTCCTGTGGTCCATAACCACTGTTTTTAATGGTCCATAACCACTGTTTCCTGTGACATGGTCCACTTGAAATTTGTATCCTGTAATATGGTCCACTTGAAATTTTAATGGTCCATAACCATTGTTTCCTGTGGTCCATAACTACTATTTTTAATGGTCCATAACCATTGTTTCCTGTGACATGGTCCACCTGAAATTTGTATCCTGTGAGATGGTACCTGAAATTTCAATGGTCCATAACCACTATTTCCTGTGGTCCATAACCATTGTTTCCTGTGACATGGTCCACTTGAAATTTGTATCCTGTAACATGGTCCACTTAAAATTTTAATGGTCCATAACCACTGTTTCATGTGGTCCATAACCACTGTTTTTAATGGCCCATAACCATTGTTCTTGTAACATAGTCCACCTGAAATTTGTATCTTGTGACATGGTCCACCTGAAATTTTAATGGTCCATAACCATCCATAACTATTGTTTCCTGTGGCCCATAACCACTATTTTTAATGGTCCATAACCATTGTTTCCTGTGATATGGTCCAAACAAATGGTTCATAACCACTGTTTCCTATGGGGCCCACTTCGATGTATGTACTATATATCTACGTTGTCCATTTGTTTAGACCATTTAAGATTTGGATGTGCTTAATGTGTGGGAAAACATCCTAACATGATTCGTAAAGACAAATGAACTGAATAATTTGCACACTCAATTGGGTCAATTCAAACTTATTAAAAAATTTGCGACGGTCTCAAACTGTTGTTAAATTTTTTACAAATATAAAAAATAATAGGATTTTTTGTTTTTATTTTTTAATCTATTGAACCTAATAATCATCTTATCCCAATTAAAAAATAAATAGATTGATAATACATTTTTTTGATGTTACAAAACTGCAAATTGATAATACATTTTTCTATTGTTTGTAGCTTTGTGGCTTGTGTAGATTGTAGAGTGGTCATTGTTGTATAATTGTATTTATTATTTTAAATGTTTACATTATTCATATTTAAGAAAATTGGTAAGTAATAAGTA
Organism: Liriodendron chinense; assembly: GCA_003013855.2. Lineage (NCBI taxonomy): Eukaryota > Viridiplantae > Streptophyta > Magnoliopsida > Magnoliales > Magnoliaceae > Liriodendron > Liriodendron chinense. Next base: position 57,034 of record PVNU02000443.1, on the reverse strand, counting down.
TTTCTAGTTTTCTACACTTACATTGTTATAGACTAATGAGTTTAGAATAGTGATACTTCTTAGACAGATTAGACAATTAGCAATATATGATATTAATTTATGATATATATCAACAGTTTGTATAAAGAAAAAATCATCACCAGAACTAACAGAAATTTAACCTTTCAAGACCGCATTCTTACTAAAGAATGGTCCGATACACCATTAAATACATGGTCAAAATACAAAAAAAAAAAAAAATGATAGATTCGTGAATATCTCATTTTATCTTTTTTTTTTTTAATGTTTTTTGATATTTTTTTGCTTAAATTTTTTTTTTTTTACCGATACAGTTCGATATGGGGCCCGATTCTGATACGTGACGCTGTATTGTATCATTTTTCCGCGGGGCCGATACGCTGTCTGATACCGACATTCAGAACCATGATTGAGACTAATCATCCTTGATGAGCCACCTTCCATAATTCAGAACCAATCTCACTTCCTGTTCAATCAACCTGAACGCTTTGATACCACTTTTGTTGGGTGCGTTTCATAAAACCTTAGGATCTCGCTCCTAAACTACTAGAATTATGGGTTATGATAAAGCAATAAACTAAATCAAATCATCAACCACACGACGCAAGAGATTTTTACGTGGAAAACCCTCAAAGAGGTAAAAACCACGGGACCTCGTCCAGACAAACAATTCGCTATGAATTAGAACTGTTACAACTTCAATCACAAGCACACACCGCTTGGATCAAACCTTCTTCACCCATGCAAGGATGGATAAATAATAAAAGGACTAGAAACTTAGAGATCTCACCCGAGCATTAGCACGTTGAAGAGCCGAGACGTTGTTGTACTGTGAATCATCTTCGCGAGCAAAGCCTTCTCTTCGAACAAGCTTCCTCTCTCTTTCTCTTTTTCTCTTTCTCTTTTTCTCTCTCTCTCACCTTGGAAGTGTAGAACACTTCACAGGATACTTAAATCCTGGATTAGAGCCCTTCTTATAGAGTTTAGCAAGAGTCCTAACCCAATTTGGAAAGTGCAGAAGCAGTCCGCGCACACCTCCGACCGGCCGGATGAACCAAAACATGTCCAGAGAGTTCGCTGTGTAAAAATACACAGCCCGACCTGTCTACCGGCCGGTCGGCCTTTAGAAAAATCGTCCAGTGATTTTGTTAATTCTAGCCATATTGGCTGGCCGGCCGGCCGGCCAGGGGGTACCGGCCGATCGGACCTCAAAACTGTCCTCTCTCTCTCTCTCTCTCTCTCTCTCTCTCTCTCTCCGTCTAATGAGGAGGAAAACTCCAACACCATGACACTTCAACCAGCACTAACATGAAGCATACCCACAAACTAAGCAGTGTTTCAATAGCAAAGATAGGGAAAGGCTACAAGTGCTGACCATCAGATCGATTTCAATTGTAGGCCTCTTGACATAGAAGTTTGACAGGGTAAAAAAATTGGCAAGAGTCTAAAAGGCCTTAAGTAATCTCACAAGAGAGTTTAACAAAACATTAACATGCATGTGAAAAGAAGCCAGCAAATATACAAATCCTATAGCCAGTGAAATGTAAAAAAAACATTAATATGCATGCGAAAGATCACACACAGATGAATCCCAGCAAAAAACCACCTATTGATTCTTTGGACCCTTCAATTGGGGTCCCTCAGCCTTGGGTGTATCCCTATGAGTGGATACTGAGGTGGCTTGTGCAAATGTAGTTGCTGATTCACGTAGAATAGCCTCTACATTTGGCACATTGCCCGAAGTGAAGGCCGCCGCCAATGAATTCATAGTATCTCTCATTTGCGTTGTCATCTGCTCCGTTATTCGCTCCATCATCCGTTTCTCTAGCTGCTCCAGATGATTAGCCATCTGCTCTTGCATTCGCTCCTCCACTAGCCGCTCCACCCACTCATCCATATGTTGTCGCAGTTCCTCAGTCTCCCTCCACAGTTCGGCAAGTCTACTTATCATGCCCCCATAATGTAGAAGATGTGGGACCTAACCCCATCATGCGGACTCGACCGGGATGCTCTGGTCCAAATATTTGAGATAAGATATCGTCTCGGGCAGTAGTACTCCGAGAGGACTTAGTAGTTTGAGTTGCCCGTAATTCCTCGATCATTTCCTACAATGGAGAAAAATATTAAATGAGTTGTTCAATATGATGAGGTAATGAAATGTGTGATGTTAATGATTGAGAAATTTCTACATACAATAACATGGGCCGACTCCTCGTTCACCACACTCCCATCCTTCTTCCAATGGGTCACTACGAACATCGTTGCCCGATCGGGAGACTCTCCGTCGGGATTCTTCGCCCGCTTTGTTCATGTAAAAACAAATGAGTTGATAACAATCATATTGAATTTAACAAGAAAATCAACAAATCTCCAATTGACAGATTTCAATGAAAACTGGAAATTTGTGAAATAAAATGACCAAACTGACTGTTGATTTCAGCTCAAACAACCAAAATTATGGACAGTGACATGTGCTAATGTTTAATAAAATTTGGTACAACCAAACACACACTAAATATAAATGAAATAAAATAAAATAAACAGGAAATTTTTGACACTAATAGACCAACCCATTTTTTACCTCTTCTTCACACACTTAAGCGAAGCTCCTTAAGCCGGCATTGTGGGCCATATGATGCTTGTTGCGGTTGATTTTATTCCTTTGACTGCAAGCCTATAGCGCGACACAATAAGAATAACTAAATTTCAGTATAAACAATAATATACCACCATGGATATAATTTTTCTTTATATGTAATTTATACCTATCCCTTATCACTCGACCAATAGGTGACGAGCCACTTCCAATGTGCTGGCACCACTTGGTCAAGACGATGAGCGATTCGTTCCTCATCAGTCGAATATCGGTTGTAGTGTTCATTCTTCAGCCTTTTCTTCCACTCCTTCCACGAACCTCCCACAGACTTTATTACCCAATTTCGATGCTCCTTGCTGATATTTCACTTGATCTACAATACATCAATTATCGATTAGACTTAGCACATCAATAACAATAATAAAGGAAAATAACACAATACGAAAAGCGTAATTGAAATTTTGGTTTCATATTACCTTCACTTCATTCCAAATCTCGTTTTTGTTAGAAAGTGACACATGATGCCAACTATCATGATCAAGGGGCGCTAAGCGCCCATTCCTCGTTAAAATGTCCAACCACCTCGTAAATTCATTGTACTTGTGCTCGATAGACTGTCGATACTTGTTCCAATTTATATTTAGCTTCTCATTGGGTGGCAAGTTCACCACCTCGCTGATGACTGTGGGGCCTCGAATCCGCCTATGACGAATATCACCCTCTTTATGAAACAAAACAACAAATATAAGCATTCTAAATATTTGAAATATAATATATTCTCCAATATAATCTCTACATTTAATTAAATCAAGAATGGAATAAAACTATAGAAATTACATATTTAAACTTCACTTAAACGATGTATTTATATACCGGGAGTCGTTGCCGAACTAGGTCCCACCTGGCTGGTGCTCGAAACTGGGGCAATAGAGCTTGAATGTCGATAGCTGGTACTCGAGACCGGGATAGTGCTCGGTAGTGGCCGGATAGACCTCGTGGCCAACATCTCATCTTGTCGTGCCTACGACGCAGTTGACTTCGACAAGCTCGATTGGTCAGCGGTAGCAAACAATGATTTTATCAATCACTTCTTCATATCCTTCACAATCTGAAAAATATATATGCAATGAGATTGGAGTTGACCATCATATATTCATTTGTGAGCATAAAAAAGTACCATGATTCACATGTGTTAAGCATTAGTACCTAATCATCAGACTCCGACCAAGAATCGTGGTCCTCTTTAATCAAATCAGATAAGTTTTGCGGGGTGTCAACTTCAGTTCCCTCCACATCTTTCCTATCCCAACTTACATTGTCATCATTGGCAAACATAGTCTCTTCCAATGTATGATTAACACAAGGCAAGCTTTGCAGGTGTGTATCCTTATCAACTAAGGAATTGACCATGCCCATTTCGAACAAGTCCCTCAGTTTTGACTTGATAACAACATGCCAATCAGGCTCTATGGGGTCAGGGACATAGAATACCTGTTGCGCTTGGGATGCTAAGACATATGGCTCATTATATAGGTTCCGACCAGTATGTCATAATTGTTTAAAATTCACAAGCGTGAACCCAAATTCGTCCTTCTTAATTCCCCTACCTTGAGTTCTTACATCCACCCAGTCACCACCTAAATAACACAACTTTATTGGACCTGAAATAATCCAGCTAGATGATGTCCGTCAAAACACCATAGTAATCCACATCCCCTGCAACTGGGTTTCTATCACTTGCATGTGCAAAGCTTGATGTCTTTACAGTCACAACAACTCCACTGTTTTGGGTTTTCAAGCCCCTCTCACGATCTTTTGTACAAAACCTGAATCCATTAATGATGTATCTATTAAATCTTCTTGCAATGAAGTTAGGGCCCCGAGCCAGGCTTCTAACTTCTTTCGGAACTTGATCATTCCCAACATGGTCCACGTGCTTCCCGAGCCAATACGGAAACTTCTCATTGTGGATGCATTCTAGGAACCTTGATGCTCTTCGAGGCATCTCCTCCTTAATCACTCTCATGTGTTCACTGCATTTGATTCAATTTGATGAATAAGTAGAAAACTAGTGAGATTCTTATGAATTGACATTCCAAATAAACTATTCTTACTCTATGAATGGTGTGACCGCTTTAGTGTTGAACAACACATATCTATGTGCCTGTGTCCTATCAACATGTTTGATAATAAACACGTCGATCTTTCCCAATGGACGACCCACTCCTGCCTCCATAAAGTTCTCATTTCGAAACGGTCTATTGAATCTTGTCTCAACACTATGCAACTACCGAGAGTAGAAAGTTAGGCATTCTTCCGCTAGGTATCCTTCCGCAATTGAACCCTTTGGTCGACTTTTGTTTCGAATGTAGGACTTTAGTCTATGTAGGCACCTACAGTCACGAAGTAGACATAATTCTACATGATTCGATCTAGGACAACAAGATAAATGGAAGGTATTATTGAGACCTTAAAACACACCTCTCGATGGGGTACGTCCAACGGTACCGTACTGGTCCGACTAACATCGCCTCGCTCGCTAAATGTATGGGCAAATGCATCATGATATCAAAGAATGCCGGTGGAAAGATCCTCTCTAGATGGCGAAGCGTTAAAGCAATCTGAGATTCAAGAAATATAAAATCTTGCATTCGGCCGACCTTGGAACACAAATCTCTAAAGAATCCGCTTAATTCAAGCAGAAGACTGAACTCACGTTTCGAGGCAATGCCTCATGCACCCATCACTCGTTCGGCCCTCGTCATGCCATCTCATGTCTTTAGCTGTCTGTGCTTCCATGAACAACCTCTGTAGCCTTGGTATCAAGGGGAAATGCCACAATGTCTTCACTGAAATCTTCATAACTTTGGAGGGAGTAGTTGTTGCCTTGTCGCTTGAATTATGTTTTGTCATTTTCCATCTGGATGCACCACACACGGCACATGATTCATCGTTCACATTAGTCTTCCAATACAATTGGCAATCATTGAAGTATGCATCGATTTTGTTATAACTGAGGCCTAATTCCTTGATAATCTTCTTGGTCTCATAAAATGAATTTGGCAACGTCTCACCCTCAGGTCTCACCCTCAGGGAGTACGTCTTTCAACAATTTGAGCGACATGGTGAATGACTTGTTGCTCCATCCATTCAGGCACTTGAGTTGATATAGTCGAACAATAAAAGAGAGTTTCGTGAACTTCTCACATCCAGGATACAAGGCTTGTTCGGCGTCTTGCAACAACCTAAAGAATCTTTCAGCTTTAGAATTTGGTTCCTCTTGTATTGGCTCCTGTGATGGAAGTTCATTCGGAATGTCATTCACACCCGATATTCCAAACACGTCATGCAATAATCCATGCATGTCATCGTGTAGAGATGTATCGCCACCTGTATTATTTGTAGGACCGGGAGTTGATGAAGAAGATGCCTCTCCATGGAACACCTAACGGGTGTAATTCAACATAATTCCCTCGCATCCAAGATGATCTACCACTTCTTTCCGAGCACGCCAAAAGAGGTTTCTACAATTTACACATGGACATAGGATCTTCCCCTTGCTAGCAGCATTGTTGAATGCAAATTCAATGAATTCCTTCATGCCCTCAACGTATTCCAAGCTCACCCTTGACTTTTGCATCCAACTCTTATCCATCACTCTTATCCAACTTCGAACAATGCAATAGTCTGCCCAAAATTCATGCCAATCCAATCATTAGTTGGGCCCCACGTGAAGATGACAGGGATATACACACGTGTAAGATTCTAAGAAAAGGCGAAAAATTATATATTATTCAAGGGTTGCCACAAAACAAATATGATTAACAAGTGTAAGATGTCAAATATGTTTATTATATATTATTTAAGGCTCTAGATGAAAATAAATGGGTGCATTCTGAAGAATATACATTACATGCTCAGTGGATGACAAAGCCTGGATATGTCAGTTGGCAAGAAACCCTTCAAACCTTGATTTTCTAGACCTCTGCACACGGACTAGTAAAATTATAGTAAATTACAGATATAAAAAAAGTACCAATGAATTTATTACAGAATTTTCATCAAGGGCTCATTATAAAGGTACAATTAAAACATTCAAGAAGTAGCTATTGATTAGAAACTAGAAAATTATCATATGCACATGTACTTGAAGATTATATGCTATAACCATCTGTTTGCAAGATCATGGACACACTTGTACAGACTGAAAAGCTGAATATGGTGTGCATATTTGACTTCCTACCTTCCTATTGGCCAGCTGAGACTGAAAACTATACCTAACTATTAAGTAACAAAATTTGTTAACTCGATGATGCAGTGGAAGATAAATCCACAAACTACATGTTCAGAACCACCAATAACAAATTACCAGTATTACTAATAAGAATCGAGTCATCTTGGCCAATCCCAGTGACAAACAAAAAAGAAAAGGCTAGCTGGTCTTCAGTTACACAGATCTAAAATATTACAGTGAGAGGAGATCCCAAATAGAAAGTGCATGAAATAATTTGAGGAATCAGGTTCTGGGAAGAGAATAATAAAGCCCTACGTCTCATGAGGTGTCCATTGCTAACCATATAAGCAAAAGCATTAGCAGTACACATAGAAAGGTCCCATGGATGTCATGACTTGTTCAATATAAATAATTACATGAACAAGAGTCTGGGGTGCAATGGAGTAAAGAACTCCGAGGACCAATGATAAGCCTTATCTTGGCTTAACGGTGAAACCTAAGTCTTAACTCCTTCACATAGAGAAGTTGGGATAACACAACCACCATTACATAAGACCAGGCCCACTTTTGAATGACCCTCTCATCACTCAAAGAAAGCAACACCCCCTTCCTTTATTTTCTTCTTCTTTTTTAGGTGGACTAGAAAGAAAGTTGTCTCTGAAAACAAAAGCAATAGGCCCCCACCATTTTATTATGGCAGCAGGAGTCATTTGACTATTTTATTCAGCAGGAAATATGAATCAGCTGACAAAAACATTGATACATAGATTACAAAAAAAAAATCGTGGATTACATTCAACTCTTTCTTTTCTTTACACTAGCATCAATTTACAGATTTAGAGGAAGATATTGCTGCAAATTAACATTGTTTCAATTTCTGAAATGTCACAGGCTTCGATACGAAGGAGTCCATACCATTTGCAAGGCATTCTGCTGCACTCTCCGCTGATGCATTCGCCGTCAACTGCAATACACCAACTACCACAAGTTTGTTACACAACACTGGAACAACATTGCTGTTAGTTTATTTCTGTCAATGCATATAGTAGGAGGAATTTCAAAGTTCTGCTCATCAGCTAATGCATGTTGGACTGCCAAATGATGGACCACACAATGGATGGGAATATTGTTATTTCTTTCTTGTGATGTATGTTAGTAGATAGTTGTCTTGCCTCTACATCATTTACCATGTGCGTGGTATCCATGGATGAGATCCGGATAGCTCATCCCTTGCAGCTACAACATGTAAGCTAGATTCATATTGACACCCGGATCTATAGCTCAAGTGGTAGAACGAATGAAGATAGCCTCATTTCAACACTGAGGTCATGGTATCGATTCCCGAAGTGGGGGTGGGTAACATTGCAGCGTGACTAACAGCGGGGGTGTGTGGGTTGATTCTTTTGTCTGAGATGAAACGTGCATCATGTGAAGTATTCAAATATGGTGCTCCTCAATTATGCTAGGCCAGCTGGCATTTGTGGTTGTGAGGTACTCTTTTTTTTTTTTTTTTTTTAAATTTGTTATGGAGATAAAAAATTATCCCGAAATCTAAATATATAAATCTATCTGATTTTTTAAGGGTGCAGATAAACTCTTTGAGGTAAATGGGATTTGCAGTGCACCTACCTATTATATGACAATCAGGCTGCTTAACGCATAGCAACTAATCCGGTCCAACAAAAGAATTAAACAAATCGAAATTGAATAGGACATTGACGATCTACCAATTGTTGGCAAAAAAGGTATCTGAAAATCATTTGGAAAGCATGGAAAGTCTATTTTTCAAATCATCCGTTGGACACAAAACATGCCATACTGGTATGACTGACACTAGTCATTGGTGGACGATGATCTTCACCAGAAATTAGTCTTCAAGAGACTATACTGCAGATTCATTTCAAGAACACATGAGTAAACAACCTCTATTTTGGTAGACCCAGAACACTTGGGTAGTGCCCTGTGAAACTCAATTTTAGTGAACCAAAGTCACCTAATGGGATTCTTTATGACTCCATATCCAACCTCTGGTCATGGGACTCTGTAACTAGGCAGAGGAAGTCTATAATGATAGTTGTGCCCATTAAGTATTCCTTCGTAGTAATCCTGCTTAATGTGCCACATCACACATGCACACTCATGTACTAATGTTGAGAACTCACTCATACCAGCCAAGATCTAGGCATACTGCTTAAGCTACCATCCAGTACCATGACAACCTTGCTAATGAGCTTTCATGGCCTGCCACTGGTTACGAATTGTATCGGGTAGATGAAGAACTGCCCATCCAAACCTCTCCACATCATTGTATCTAAGCCAACGTGCCTGGCTGGCTACAATGTCATTCTATGGTTTCATTGGTCAAACCAATACATGCACAAAGCATGAAAAAAAAAAAAAAACCCCAATAAACAGGAATAAGAACAGCTAGCACATGCATGACAAAAAAAAATGATCATTACAAGAAAATGGAACTACTAAGATTGGCTTTCAAAGGGCACACAAGTGACAAGCCAGCACAACATTGATTCGCCATTAACCAAAAGTTTCCTTAATAGGACAATCCTAGTCATCCAATGAATTAGCCTTCTCCCAAGTGAATGTCAGGCATGCCTTTTTTAATGTACATATGTACAATACAAGACAAATTGTTAAACTTCTCTGGCCCATTCACTATTGGTATATACCATGTGTGTTGACAACATGGAGGCATGGTAGGAAAACCGCAGCTTCAGACGAAAAAAAGAGATCAAGCAACTGCGTTCGAGAAGAATTACATATAGAAATGTATAACCTTTCAAACCTAAATGGATCCAATTACACGAAAAAAAAAAAGAAAAGAATCAAGCAACTGAATTCGAGAAGAATTACATACCAAATTCAAAGCACACAACAAAACCCCAAAATAAAATAAGGAAATCTTTTCAAAAGCAACCAAAGGTCAAACCCTAGAATTGCAACAGTGCAAGCAAAATCACAAACACCTAGTCTACAAACAAACACCTATCATTGAAATAACCCGCTCAACCGAAACATCCTTTAAATTAAAATCATTTGATCAAATCCACAGAAATTAAAACCCAAAAAATCCACCGATTCCACGAATTTTACAAGATTTACACACAAGCAAGCTTTCCATTACAACAAAATAAGAATTCAAAAAATGTTCTATTTGGAAAGAAAATTCAAGAAAGAGCGAGAAACCGTCGAGTCATACTGAAGAAAAGGAAATTCGGCACTTACACTGAATGTCGGAAGATCTGAGCTGGAATCGTTGATTTTATGAGGGGAAGGAGAAAGGGAGAGAAATGGAGGAAAACTATAGCAGAGATTTTGGCTCTCTGATAAAGAAAGGGGAAACCATCTCCAGAAGATGAGAGAGGAAGGTTTTGGAGAGAGAGAGAGAGAGAGAGAGAGAGAGAGAGAGGCAGATGATAGGGAGCGGATTAGGTATGAGAAATTTTCGTCTGTAAACCTCACTTTTTACCCTCCAGCCAAACTAAATCCCTTAATCTCTTATTTCCAATTCTAAACTTTAAGTTGTACGGATGTAATTTTTTTGGACAGAAATACCCTTGGTTTCTATTCTGTTATACCCTTCGTTTTTACTTCGATATTCTCTTCTACTATACCCAACAACCCATTTTTTTTTCTCTTCATTAGGTGGCTATAACAAAAAAACCCATGTCCTTTTCATATTGAAATCGTGTTTCACTCCACCGTCCTCTTCTCTTACCCCTTGAGCTCATGTTTTACAAGAATGGAGGCCATGGACAGGTAAGAATGAAGAATGAATGTCATTTTTTTCACAATGACTCGTGTTTTTTTCCACGTAGGATGTGTGTTTTATTCGCAATGAACGTATTTTTCCATAAGCACGTAAGAATGAAGTGAAACACGGAATTTCATTGCAAGCACATAAGACCATGGAATTTTTACCGAGATCTCAGTGAATTTTCACCGAGACCAGAGACTTTTAACCGAGATCTCGGTAAAAATAACCGAGATTAGAGACTTTTCACCCAGATAACCAAGATCTCGGTGAATTTCACTGTACTTAGTGAAAATTAACTGAGCCCATTGTAAAATTCACCAAGACATTTACTGTACTCTTTTAAAGAATAACGAATGTATTTTTTCAAAGAGAACTCGGCCAATTTCACTGTACATTGAAATTCAAAGAGAACACGACCAATTTCGTTTTGTGTAACGATTCACTAATAATATTTTGTCGTGTTTATTTGCAGTTAAATGGCTGCTAGAATCATTGTATGTTGTTACAGTGGGGAGTTGATATGTGAAAATAATGGATACACGTATAAGGGTGGAAAGTTAAAAATTATTTCTTTGAGTGTCGGGACTACATATGAGGATCTCCCACTGAAAATGTACACGATTATTAAAACTACACCGAAGGATTATGATATTAGGATGAAAGTGATGTACCCATATTTAAACCAATCAATCCCTCCATCTGAAATTGAAGACGACGAAGATGTGCTAGTGTTCTTGGCTGCATAGTCCGAGCATCAGAATACATTCATGCCTTTAATCATAGAGACAGTGTCGCACATTAATGAGACCATACACGAAGACTCCGTCGGTTAGAGTGGTGTTGAACATGATGTCGTCGTTAAACATGATGCTCCTGTATTGGGAAATTCGTGTGAGGAATGTGGCATTAACTGGACAGTTGACCTTAGCTTGAAATGTGAATATATGGCATCACCTTTGCCTACAAGAGTGTAGGTATCTTCATCGTCACCTTTGCCTACAAGAGTACAAGTGCCTTCATCCTCACTTTTGCCTATAAGAGTACACGTTCCTTCATCCTCACATTTTCCTAAAAAAGTAAATGTGCCTTCATCCTCCACCACCGACTTGGTCTGTGTACGTCTTACCGAAATTCCACAGCTCGAGCCACCTCAAACATCAAACTTCATGACTGGTCTAGTTAATGTACCTTTCGATGATGGCGTATTCTTCAATGCGAATCTATCGAAATATTCAGATTCGTTGGATGACCCAATTAAGATAGCTGTTAGATAAACATTTAAGGATAAGAAAAATTATCAATATGCTTTGACCCAATTTGTAATTCGCAAAAACTTCCAATATAGGGTCATGTACTCGTCATCCAAAAGATTTACCGTCGTATGTTTCGAAGATAAGTGTATATGGAGGGTTCATGCATCTAGGGTGAATGATGTGGGGATATTCAAGATAAAGACTTATAAATCTAAACACATATGTAGCATGTCATGGATGAAGAGCGATCACCAGCAAGCAAGTAGTAAGTTAGCCAGTGAGTTGGTTATTAGTTGTATTGAGTAGCGCTTGAGGTTAAGACTGAGTGATATTATATCAGCTATGCATGATAAATATAATATTCTTATCAGCTACAAGAGGGCATGGTGGGCTAAGGAGATTGTGATCGAGCGTGTAATAGGATCTTACGAAGACTCTTACAATGAACTCCCGGCCTATTTACATGAGCTGGTGAGGGTTAACCCAGGGATGGTGATGGCCGTGCTTGTTAACCCACAGACAAACAGGTTCGAGCGATGTTTTGTTGCCATCGGACAGTGCGTTACTACTTTTCAAACTTCTTTGCGAAGGGTACTGGCCATCAACGGGACGCACCTAAAAGGTAAATAAAAGGGTGTTTTATTCATGGCTACAGCCTTGGACGGTGACAATCATATCCTACCAGTAGCATTTGGTATCGGAGAATCGGAGAACAATAACAGTTGGATTTGGTTCCTTACCCACCTCAATATTACATTAGGGTATCTTCTGGGTTTTGTTGTTATATCAGACCGACATAAAAGTTTAACGAAAGAAGTTCCCGAAGTCTTCCAATACACAATCCATGGCTACTGCGCCTACCACATATATAGAAACTTGGTAGATACATTTAAAGACAAGTCGTTGGAAATGTATTATTGGCAAGCTGTAAAGATGTGCAGAAAGACTGAATTTGAAAAGATAATGCACAATATTGAAATGGCAAACCCCCTAGTACAACATGGTTGATAGAAATAGGATATGAAAGATAGGCATCTTCGCATTTTTCAGGAAAAAGATTCAACTTGGTTACTACTAACATATCGGAGTGCGTTAATACTTTGTTCAAAGAAGCAAGAGAATACCCTGCGACTAAATTGATAGAGACGGTTAGATCGAAGATTCAAGAAATGTTCTACAAGAGAAGTGAATCTGTCTCATCATTTAGTAGATGGTTAACAACATGGGCAGAGGAGCAACTAAATGATCTTCTAGAGAAGGCGCGCGATGCCTGTTGTTATGCAATTTCTCGAGATGAGTATTATATTGTGGGAGAATATAATGACACGGTTAAGCTTAACGAGCTTTCATGTACATGTCGCGAGTTTGACGTCAAGGGGTTGCCTTGTTTGCATGTTCTTTCAGCATGTATAAGGAATAATTTTTCTTATTATAATTATTGCTCCTCATTTTGTACGGCCTAAAATTATCGTACCAGCTATAATGAATCGGTTCACCTAGTACATGACAAGAGCGGATGAGAATTATCAAACCAATTCAGGGAGTATTGTGCATTAATTAAACCCCTACAACAGAGAAGGTCAGCTGGAAGATCTAAGAAGATAAGAATTCCTTCACGTGCAGAGGAACAGAAAACAGTAAAGTGTGGAAGATGTAAGCAAACGGGGCATAATCGGCGAAAGTGCAAGTTTTCAATACCAGAGGAATAATGTATCTTTTGTGAATTTTTTTTTTTTTGTTGGAATGTAATGTGACAATGAATGATGGAATGATAAATGTCTTTAAACATTATTACACTTGAATTTGGACTAGGATCATTTCCTTAGTTTAGATTTGGACTTATTGGTTGTTGGAGGATTAAATTTGTGCGTGTGTAAGTGTGTGTGAGAGTGAGAGAACAATAGGAATTGACAGAGATCTCGATCAATTTCCTCTCTGTACCCATGCAACATTCACCGAGAATAGAGAGTATTATCTGAGATCTTGGTTAATTTTGACCAATAATAGTAGGAATTGACAGAGATCTCGATAAATTTCCTCAATGTACCCGGGCAACATTCACCGAGAGCAGAGAGTATTAACCGAGATCTCGATCAACATTCACCGAGTACAGGAGGAATTGACCGAGAGCTCAGTCAAAATTCACCGAGAGCAAAGAGTATTAACCGAGATCTCGGTCAATTCCTTCTGTACTCAATGAATGTTGACTGATATCATACTGAATTGAAGTTATCATTCAACATTCACCTGTCTCCATTCACCATTCACTATTCAACATTCAAAATTCATTCACCATTCAACATTTACCATTTACAAGTCACCATTCTCCATGCAACATTCACAACTCATTATTCACCATTCACAAGTCACCATGTAACATTCACATCATTCACCATTTAACATTCACAAAGTCACCATTCACCATTCACCATTCACAAGTTACCATTCAACATTCAAAAGTCATAATTCACCATTCACAAGTCACCATTCACCATTCAACATTCACAAGTCACCATATCACAAGTCACAAAACACCATTCAGAATTCACCATTCATAGATAACTATTCCATATAAGTACTAGTGATAGAACATAAGTCATTATACAATATTCACAACAAATAAAAAGATAACATTAATCAAATATTATAACATATCACAAAATTTCCCACCTCCTTCCCTGCCTAGGAGTCAACACTCAAACAATCATATGCCAATGATTTTCTAAATACTTGAGTGTATTGTTCAAACTCTTTCTTTGATAAAAGTTCACTGCTGCACAGTATGTCAATATATTTCATTACAAATATGCCACAATCAGAACTGTTCGCCTGCTTTGGTAGAGAAACCTCTTCACGGACGGTCCACTTCTTCTTATCAAGCGCAGACGTGTCTCCTGTGGCATGGAAGATTATAAGGAGTCCTTCAGTAATGATCTTAATCTCTTTTTTGTATTTAATTAACATTTTAGTCCGTAGACTATCGTGAACAATAATTTCTCTTTTTTCTGGGTGGATGACGATAAGAATCTAATATGTATTATTGAAGTTCATGGGTACATATACCTGTCCATGTAAAATAAAAGAAAATATCATTTAAGACATGACAGAGAAGTTTTAAGATATATCCATTATCCCGTTTGGATAAGTTTTAACGAAGATATTACTCGTTCATAGCACCACATGGCCTTAACCCTTTTTCATTGTTTTACAATTGTAAATGCAATATCCTTTTCAAATTCTAATTCTAGTTGCTCGATACTCTTGCCCTGGTCCTGATACTTTTTCAATTTGGGCAAAATGAGATTGAGACTTGGATGTTACAAACAGAATTACATATCACTAAAAATCTCATAAAGATGGAAAACAACTTAACCACAATCTAAAGTGAACATTTACCAAAAGGTAGGTGGGGCAGAACTTACAATTTTGTGAATATGCTGCTGAACAGTCATTCTGCCTTGTTTTAAAAAATGTAATATATTTGTCGATAGCCTAAGCAACAAGAAAGGATGATTCAACTTAAATGGATTGAGAAATGAGGTAAATAGATGTAAATAAATCAACATATATAGATTGAGAATACTTACAATACTATCAACCCATTCATCTTTCGTCCAAATTGAATTAAAGCAAACACCCTCTCTCGAATTTTTATTTACATCATACCAAGCCTCTAATTCTTCAACTTGCTCCACCGATAACTCTCTAAATGGGTCCATCTGCATATTTAATTGTATTGGAGAAGTACTGAAGTCTTTGGTTTCTTAAGAGTCGGTGATGATGTCGGGAGTTGTAGGAATGACAGACAATGACAAAAATGAAAATTTCTTGATATAAGAAGGCTTCAAAAGAAGATTTCAGGAGTAGCTGTCACTACTACATTTTCTTTCTCTACTACAAATGGTTGACTATTCAAGGGTTGTCTATCAATCTCTTCAGTATCCTCTATCACGATAAATTCTTTATTCCCCTTGGGTAACGATTCTATTAATTTCTTTATTTCCCTCTAACTTTACGAATTTATTCCCCTGTACCTCCACTTCTTCGTTCCCTTATACCTCCACTTCTTCCTCTTCCTACAAAGTAGATAAGAGTATTATTTAAATTCACAAAACAATTGGTTCAAAGTAAACATAACAGTTCACAACTGGGTATAGAGTGAATTTGACCAAGTATTCGGTCAAATTTCACCAGTACAGAGAAGCTTTCAAGTAATATCACAAGTAAAAATGATATCGTATATTACAACACAACATAATTCGTAAAAATTATATCACAAGTAAAAAAAATGTCTACATTGGACTTCACAACATAATTCACAAAAAGTATATCAGAACATAATTCACAAACACATCTTGTCTAAGCCTTCTTCCAACTTCTTCCTCTCTTTCTCTCCTTCCCTCTCCTTTTTGAACTCCTGTCTCTCCTTCTCAACTCTTTTCTCTATTTCTTCAACTCTTCTCTCTCCTTTTTGAACTCTTTCCTCTCTTTCTTCAACTCCTTTCTCTCCTTTTTGAACTCATTCCTCTCTTCGTTCAACTCCTCTCTCTCCTTTTTGAACTCTTCCCTCTCTTTCTTTCACTCTTCTCTCTCATTCTTTAACCCTTCACTCACTTTCTTTAACTCCTTCCTCTCATTTTTTAACCCATTCTACACCTCTTTTAGTTCTTCCTTTAATATGATCAATTCTACCATTCCCTTCTCTCCCTCTTCCTCTCCTTCTCTTTTTCACTCTCCTTCTCCCTCTCCCTCATCTTTCTCATCATCTTCCTCTACCTCTTCTTGTAGATTGAGTGCTCTCTTCTTTTGTACTTCTTGATTCTTTTCAATAAAACCATCTTCAATGCCTTATAAAATAAATGTAACATTAAAAGAGATGTAATATATTAGAGATGTATATGAAATTACTAATATTTAATAGTATAGAGGAGATTGCATGACATCTTACCTGAAACCTTTTCCAAACCAAACGAATAACCTTTGTCTCCAGTACTTCACTGGTGGGTTCCAGGCTAAGGATTATATTTGTCTATAAAAATAATACGTTTCAAGTTCACGTTTATAACCTACATGATAAGGTAAGCAACCAAATAGATTGAATATTAGACTTACGTCTTTACTCTCCAAAACATCGTATATATTGTTGTACCTCCACCCCTTCCAACCTCAATATTGAATGAAGCGAGAAATTTGAGAGGAAATAAATGAGATCACACTCTCTCTCAGGGCCGACACTCTTTCAACAGCCCATATCTGTTACAATGACATGAAGTTGCACAAAGTTATAATGCTATAATTTAATAAATACAATAGTTATGTGGAATAACGAAAAAATCCTTACTTGTAAATGAAAGATGCAGCCATAAAAGTTGTAGGTTTTTCTATTTAAACGCGACGTCTTGACCGCTGTGAGTACACTTTCAGTTGTTATCCGGAATGCCAAACTACCTTAGGGGATACCTGTTGAACACTTCTAAAGAGTCAACCAATTCAATGTATTCCAACTTGCAATAGCACTTGGAGTCCGTGCCTCTAACAAACCACTCAACACACATCAATAATGCGACCTTCACAACATCTTTATGCTTATTAGTGTCAACGATCTTATCAAACACCTGATAGATGTTTCTTGTATATTGGATGTTGTTTCTTCAAATATTTCTTTTTTATTGACTTCTTACTGCTACCTATCTTGGGCATGGTAAGGTTTCTAGTCTTAAACACTGTTATAAGGGCAAAGTCCATCTCAGTAAACTTCAACAATTTTTCCCTTATTTAAAAAATAAGGTCACCAACATCACCCCTATGTCTCGAGAAAAGATAATGCGCTAAGGATGCTAGATATCTAAAAGATGGAATATCTAATAGAAATGAAAATTGAGATTGCCCAAATAAACGTAGCCTACTGTCATTTTTCTCTAACCCAATGTTAACTTTATTAAACCACCATTTAAGAGTATATCTGGAGGACAAGTTTAGGTTATCTCTCTTTTTCGAAGATTCTTCATTTCCTAAAAACTAGAATGAAATACAAAATAAGAATAATTTATAAGAAAGAAACTATTCACATGAAAGAATCATATTAAATATGTGAACTAAATATAACACCAATAGTAAAAAGTTAATTAAAAAGGACACCAATTAATCACAAATTCACCATAACACCGATTAAAAATAAATTAATCACATATTCATAAAGTACAGAGAGACTTCATAGAGAACAGAGAAAATTGACCGAGATCTCTGTGAAAATTAATCGAGACTAGTGGAATTTCACCGAGATCTTGGTGAATTTTACATAGGCTTAGTGATTTTCACTGAGACCAGGGAATTTTCACCGAGACCAATGAATTTTCACCGTGATTTTCACTGAGACCAGTGTATATTCACCAAGAACAGTGCAAATTCTCCGAGACCATGAAGTTTTCACCGAAACCAAGTAAAATTCCCCAAGAGCAAGGAATTTTCATCAAGACAAGGGCAAATTTATTCACTGAGACTAGGGAATTTTCACTGCGACCAGGGAATTTTCACCGCGATCTCGGTGGAAGTTAACGGAAAATTTTTTCCCTCCGTTTGTAAACCTCACCTTTTACCCTCCAGCCAAAGTAAATCCCTCAAAATTCTTTCACTTGGTGCATTCAGTTCAACATACATTCAATTCAGCATACATTCTTTCAGTTACATACATCCTTTCATTTACATACATTCTTTCAAATCAACATACATTCTTTCGTTCTGTCAGTTTAAAAGTGCATTCACCATTCCAATCACCATTCACATAGACCCTAATCAACATTCAAGAAATCGACCAAACCCTAATCAAAATTCAAGAAATTGACCAAACCCTAATCAACATTCAAGAAATCTTCACATGTATTTGAAGAATGCATGGAAAAAAAAAAAAAAAAAAAACCTGTGCAGGGCTTGTTGGACGGAGGAGCCATCTTCAACCTCTTGGAATTGGAGATTTTTGGAGAAATTGACGAGAAGAATGCCGACAATGGCGGAGGAAGAGAAGAGAAATGGAGGAGCAAGGCGAGGAGGAAGAGGAGAACAGAGGAGCAAGACAAGGGTATTTCGGTCCAGAAAATGGAGGTAAGTTTAGAATTGGAAAGTGGAGATGAGGGATTTACTTTGGCTGGAGGGTAAAAAGTAAGGTTTACGGACAGAAATTTCCCATTAGGTATCAGTGTTTGGTGTTTGGTGGTCTACTTGTATCGGTGCCTCGTGCACTGTTGGACATACAAAATGGATAATCCAGATTGACCGATCAGTTGGCCTTTACCATCCTTTCGAACATTCTGATCTTCAATTTTATCAAAGTGCGCCTAGTTGCATGCATCCACTTGGAAACTCCAATTGATTGATCTGAACCATCAATTTAGTTCAGAACACAGTTCATGGACCACCACGTAAAAATCACACCATCAGATAATCTAATCCATCCTTGATTTAACCTTCTTTTCTTTAACCATCCTTTTTCCAAGTTATGGATTGGATGGCTACGACTGTCTGTAAAAGAAATTCTTTAGAATTTTAAGCAATTCATGATGGGCCCTAACTAATAGATGGAATAGATTTGTTATTGGAGCTATTTTGTTTTAAACATCTTAACCGTCCATATTAAAAGTCACTGATCAAAAGTTAATATTTGTTGGATTGGTATGGTATTTGTGTGGTAACCCTTGAGATATGTGCTGGAAATAGTGAACGGTCTTGATCAATGAATTGGAATGTCTATGTGTCCCAATACAATTGAGAGCACTATAACTTCTTGTTCTTAAGAGCATTCGTGCATCTCTCCTTGGAAAAATAGAATTAAAACTATAGTTATATAGTAATTGTGGAAAAATAGAATTAAAACTATAGTTATATAATAATTGTGGACCACGTGCTCTTGGCTTGTGGGACCCACCTTTGGGGTCTTGGGTCCAAATCCATTTTCAGCTCAACCACCATAATAATAATAATAATGGAGCTTGCTAATTCCACACGCGCGTGGATCCTGGGAGCCTTCCCAATCCACCTGCAGGCACCTGACGCCCAATATGAAACATGTGTGCTAGATCAGATCTGTCTATCATGTGGGCCACACCGTTTTGATCTTTTGGACTAAAAAATCTGGCTATTCCCGGCTAACGTGGGCCATAGCATACAGAATAAATGTACTGCTGGGAAACTTTTGTTTCTGACCGTTGGTTTACATTGTACATTGCAACCTACCTGATGAGTTGAACTGCCTGATTTTCGAGACAGAAGATCCAAACATCATTTCCGATGGAAGGCTCTGATCTCTCGCACATGTACCATATTGGCACGTCCAGTCCCACGTGGATGGGCAGTGCTCCCACTCGCGTGTGAAATTAGCAAACCGTTCTAATGATAAATACTAAGGTTTTTTCAGAATTTTCAATTTCAACTTACTTTCATTATTTATAACCATAATTAATGTATGATTTTTTAAGGTCATGGTTTATGATTTTTTAATTCGGTTTGTCAAAATTCTAATTTTTTGAAAATTTTCAATTTTTTTAAATTCATAATTTTTTTTTTCTAATTTCTCAATTTTTTTCAAAATTATCAAAATTATATCAACTCTTTACATATTCTCATTTTTTTTTTGTAAAACTATCAATTTTTTTTTCAAATTTTGATGTATATTTCAAAATTCTCATTTTTTGAAATTTATCAATTTTTTTAGAATTATTAATTATTTTCAAAATTATAATTTTATGAAAGTTTTCAATTTTTTCAAAATTCCATTTTTTTCAAAATTCTATTTTTTAATATTCTTAATTTATTTGAATTCATCAATTTTTTGAAGCAAAGTATTAGACTTTTGGCCTCAATTTCCAATCAACTGAGGCGAAATGGTAGAACTTTAGCCTCATTTTCGAACAACCGAGGCGAAATAAAAATGGTAGACTTTTAGCCTCAATTTCTGACCAATTGAGATAGAATGTTAGACTTTTACCTTCATCCTCTCATAATTGACGCAAAGCGGTAGACTTTTAGCCTCAGTTTCTCACAATTGAGGCAAAATGTTAGACTCTTAGCCTCATTTTCTCACAACTAAGACAAAATGGTTGACTTTTAGATACATTTTCTCACAATTGAAGCAAAATGGTAGACTTTTAGTATCATTTTCTGGCATAGTAACCCCATATATGTGCTTCAAAACCCACACACTACAAAAAAAAGGATCAAAGGCTACGGCTTAAATCCGTAGCCATATATCAAAAGCTACGGATAAAATCCGTCGCTGGTCCGTATCTAGTCCGTAGCAATTGCCGCAGTATCCGTAGGTCTTTTAATTATAGCTACGGACACTATCCGAAGCCTTAAATTTATAGCTACGGAGTAAACACGTAGCTATAACATAGAGTCCGTCGCCGTTAACAAATACAACTACGGACGTGTCCGTTGCCGTTGCTAGCTATTGCTACGACTAGCTACGGATTAGTCCGTCGCCGTTTGGAGGAGGTACGGATCAGTCCCGTATCTGTAGATAGATTAAGCTACGGATCAGTCCGTCGCAGTTTGTTGTCAGTATTAAATCTTTTATTATTTAGCTACGGACTAAATCCGTAGCAGTTTTCTTTAAACCCAACAAAAAGTTGCCCCTTTGTTGCTAGTGCATGGCCTGTGCCCTTTGCCCTGTTTTAAATCAAATGAAAACAATCCATCCAACATTCATCCAAATAAAGTAACAATACAAAGCCAATTGAAGTTATTTTGAAGGGAAAGTCAAAATACTAAATATACTCGAGTTCTAATTACAAGAAATTAGATGACTTGTTTAGATAGGAAAAAAATTTACAAAGAAGCCGAGATCCTTGAGTTCCATATAAGTTTCTTCGAATGAACCAAGGCTCTCTACCCGCCCACCATTTTCTCTACAACCCTCTGCAAAATTATCCGAGTATAAAAACCTCATTGCCTGTGATATGCTCCGAGTAGTTTTGAGTCTTTTCTCTGATAAGGAACTAAGTTGCTGCGTTAGAAGAAGAATTGTTTCGTGCATGTCAACATTTTCGGATAGATACAATACATAAACAACCATGAAAATTTACCTCGTTTGTGCGGAAACCGAGAATAGAACTTATTGACAAAGCCGTCCTACACACATTCTCCAGAAACCTTGCATAAAAAATACAAATCAGAAAATGAACAAGTCATACAAATCATTTGCAGCAGGAAATGATAGTGTCCCCATGAATCAATCTAATGCATGCACGTGAATTTATGTTACAACTACAAGCATGTGATGGCATCATTTATTTAGCCATTTGTAAGAAAGCTTGCATGAAGCATGCATCTATCCATGTTCAATCCTCATTTTTCTTCATGGAGACGTTAAAGCATCAGTTTATCAATTGGAAGTGATCACAATTAGGAAAAGCAATAACTAACAACCCACAGGTGACCTATCACCTTGTGGAACAACCCAAGCCACTTAAAATTCATCAAGCCCAGGCCCAAAATACAACATGCTCTCAAGACAATTTGATAACATCTTTGAGATGGTTTTACATATTGCTTGATAGGAAAACAACAAGCTCATATGCATATATGCCTATTTTCCACCTGTTGTGAATTGAGCATCCTACTCCAAGGGGAGCATGCTACTCCAAGCTAGCATGCTACTTCAACGTTATTACGCGTTTTCTCGGACTTCAAGATGGATTTTCCTCCAAAAAGCCCAATACTACCTCACTTACCTAGAGAAAAGAAGAAGAAATGCAAACACACATGCACATGCAAATGGCAAGAAGGAAAAGAAAGAAAAATCAAACAAAGAAAAAGAAACTCATGAGAACTGGGATTTTGGAAGTAAAAAAGGTATGGATCAGGAGCCGATGTTGAATCCCCTTTTCTAGCAACTCTAAAGGTGTCTATGTCATAGTGTGCATTATTTTCATGAACTTGTCTTTCTAATTGTTGTGAACCGTGAGCCAACTGAGTTCCCAGCCATGAATACAGAGGCCTAGGGCCTGTTTGCTTACCATCAACGTGCCATTAGAGCATTTTAAAAACTTTTAAATACGTCCCGCCAAGGGGAACTATTTTTGCAGTGTGGTTTGATGTTTGTCAAACGCCCGCTATATACTTGATACAATATGGCATGTGTAGATATGGAGCACACTTGTATACTAATATTAGTACATTTCGTATATGTGAGTTATTTGAAAATGCACGGTGGCACATGGACATATGTACACATGGATTGTGGCACATATGACACATGTAGAGTGTTTGAAAGTAGAATGTGAAAAATGTAGGGTGGTTGAAGATGAGCAATCTCACTTGTGGCACATTCACAGGTGCAACTCATATGACGCATGCGTATGAAGATGGTACTAATATTTCATGAAAAATGGCCTAGAAGCAACTGTGTTTGGATTGCCTAATTTACACTTTCATTTAGTTTTTTAGACGGTTGCATCTTTAATTGTTTCTGCATTTTGTAGATCCTAGACCTTGTACCAATCCTCTCTCATCAGTATTTCCAGGAGAAGCTTCTAGTTACTTTGTCAGCTGTTCAGGCATCGATTTTACTCTGCATGGGCTTGCAGAACCAAGATATCACCTATATCGAGGTTAGATTGGAACTCTCATTCATGGAGTAACTGATTAAACTACTTAAATCTTGGCAATAAATCAGGACTCGGTCATTCCTCTAAAGGAATATCTATCAATGCGAATGCAGAGTGAGCCAGCCATGTTCTAACGTAGTTGAAGTCAATTCGTTTGATCATATATATTGTTGTGGTGGGCTCAAGATCTTTGGTTTCTGGATTTAAGAGGGACAGTTGACGCTCAATTCACAGAAGATAGAAAGGCATCAGATATTGTCCAATTTCATTAAAGTTATGAAAAAGTTCTACCAGTACCTATACAGCAATGCAGCCAAGGAGATTGATTCATTGCTACCTCGGCTCAGTGAGGTACGTGAAGAAGAGTACCTAAGCGATCCTTTTAAGTTGGAGATCATCTAGGCCTGATCTGGCTAGTAAGCTTAGGCCCTTGATAAGCTTGGTAAAAAAAATTCCTTCTGCCATGGCAGTCTCCAACCTGTCCATGGCAGTGGCTCACTTTTATTACAGTAGCATGCCAATACAGTCTCACCAACGCTCCACCCCCAACCCGCTCCCAACTGATACACGTGCATCCAAAGGGCAAGCAAGCAAACAAGGGTTATGGAATCTCCAACCATCCAATGTTCCACTAAGATCTAAGAGCTTTCTGTTGATCTAGTTTGTAATGAAAACGACAATAGCAAACAACGGTGCTATTGCTTTTCAGTTTTCTGCCTTAAATTATTTCTGACCAAAATCTGAGTTTTAACAACACTGTTTTAATCTTTCAAATTTTCTTTTTCCGTAGGTTGTGATGGAACCTCACAGCATATCCTTGGATGATGATCTTAATAATGCAGCGAAACAAGTCAAGGTGAGCTTCCCAATTTCGAATCCATCTTGGTTCTCTGTTCATCTGGTTTTTTTATATTAAAATCATTTTGTCTGTATGTAGGAGAAAATGAAAGCTGAGACGGAGCGCATGCTGAATCCAGATTTGCAGATAAGCCCTCTAATTCCACAAGTATTTTTATTCATATACAAAAGCCACCTAATATTATCTACTACATAGTAGTAACATACAACCAATATTGGTCCTCCTATAGCATTGTTGTAAGAAATCTCTGTGCTTCCTGCGCATTATTTGATACCATTGTTAAATCGAAGTTTACATAAAGTAAAGAAGATATATACATATGAGCTAACTGTACATACTCTTCCCACGCATCATAGCTAGGATGACTCTTTAGTACCCATATGCGAGCCTGTTCATATTCAATACCCGCTAGCATGACACTTTGACCCGAACCTACTGGACCAACATCGTCACTATTAGAGTCATCATCAACAATATCTTTCAACTTCTGTAGTCTTGGAATGACTCCGTCAAACCGTTTTTCCAATTTCTCCAAGAGGATTGTTCTTTGTTTTCCTCTATATTGGTTGCAGTATATAATTGTCTCTTGCTGGACGTATTGTTCTGCAATGCAACCCTCAGGTCGTGTCTTGTTACGGACATAAGCCTTGAATGTCTTCATGAACCTGACAGAGATAATGACACATTATGTAAAAATGCAATTCTAGATGTTATCCCAAGTTATTCTTACTAAGCTCATATCATACCTTTCAAATGGATACATCCATCGGTAGTAGACAGGACCACATATGCGAGCCTCGTAAGCCAAGTGGATCGGCAAATGCATCATCACAACAAAAATCGATGGAGGACATGTAATCTCAAGCTGACATAACGTCCTAGCCATACCCCTCTCGAGAATTTGGAGCGTTTTAAGGTCTATGGTCGTCGAGCAGAGGGCATTGAAGAAGGTACAAAAGCTTGTAATTACAGAACGGATGACCTTCCTATCCTTGAATGCATGCTGGATGAGAACTGGAAGCAGATGTTGCATCAACACGTGGTAAGCATGAGACTTCATTCCCTTTAAATCCATGCAATCTTCCGCTACAATGGTCTTCCAATTCCCACTAAACCCAATCGGAACACGTAGGTCACGTAAAGTCTGGATGAAAAGCTTTTTCTCTTCTTTTTGGAGACAGAACGGATTTCGTTTTTGGATCACCTTGCCATTTGTCTTTTTCAGCCATAGACGTTTCTTTATTCCTAGCCGTTTTAGGTCCCTACGTGCATTAGCATCATCCTTGGTTTTTCCGGGCGTGTTCAACATCAAGGCGACAAGGATTTCACATACATTTTTCTCAACATGCATTACATCAAGGTTGTGGCGTACTAGAATATCCTTCCAATACTCCAAATCAAATAATATGGACCGCTTGAAGAACCACGGTGATTCAACATCATTCGCTTGCTCCTGTCCTCTTAGACCCCCTACATTCATCTTCCCAGTCTTCCCCCATTGCACATTTAGGTTCGCGGTCTGTTTTTCGACTTCATTCCCGTTCAGACGGACCGGTTGTCCTCTTTCATCCTTTGTCTTATTGAATGTGCCAGCACTTGTGTCATTCCTAGCTTTGTCTGACAATGGCAACCACCGTCTGTGACCCATATAGACATTTTTATTTCCGTACTGGAGTCGCAATGAATCTGTGTTGGGACCACATATAGGACAACCATACTTATCCTTGGTCCTACAACCAGAAATATTACCATATGCCGGAAAATCGTGGATTGTCCAGAGCAGAACGGCACGCATGTTGAATTTATTTCCACGGTATGCATCGAACGTCGTGACCCCTTTCCGCCACAAGTCTTGCAATTCATCAATCAATGGCTGTAAATAAACGTCAATATCCTTCCCTGGTTGTCGCGGTCCCTCAATGAGCAAAGTCAACATGGTAAACTGAGGTTTCATACAAAGCTTTGGTGGAAGGTTATATGTCACACACATTACAGGCCATGAACTATATGACGTACTTAAATTGCTAAAGGGGTTAAACCCATCTGTGGCTAGACCTAATCGAATATTGCGAGTCTCAGCTGAAAAATCTGGATACTTCTCATTGAGAATCCTCCATGCGATAGAGTCAGCCGAATGCTCCATCTTTTCGTGCTGCATTTTCCTGGTTGAGTGCCAGGACATATCTTTCGCCAACCATGGCACACTGAACATTCTTTGTAGCCTTGGTGTTAATGGAAAATATCTTAATACCTTGGCAGGTACTTCAGATGTTTTGTACCTAGAAGTTTTACAATTTGGACAGCTGGTCTTCGTCTCATGCTCTCTCCAGTACAAGATACAGTCATTTGGACAAGCATGGATCTTCACATAATCAAGACCCAACTTTGTAATGATCTTTTTCGCTTGGTAGGTATTAGTTGGGGCCTTGTTACCGGAAGGTAACACTTTCTGAAGTAGTTGAAGGAGCTCTGTAAAGCTTTTTTCGCTCCATCCATGGTTCACCTTTAACTTAAAAAGTTGTACAATGAAAGTCAACACTGTGAAATCCTCGCAACCAGGGTACAACTCAGTCATTGCGTGTCGTAGATTTGTTTCAAACTCATTGGTTTCATCATCCCTAGAGACGCCTTCAACTTCGGAGGTCACATTCGGCTCATCATGGACAACTTCATCCAGGTTATTACCACCGAGTTCTTCAATAACTGCATTGTGAATCTCATTTAAGTCTTGCAAATTGTGGTATTGTTGGGAACTTGATGCACGCTCAATATACTTAGGTGATGCATGCTCACCATGCACGTTCCAAACCCTATATGTTGGGTCGAATCCATTTTTCATTAGATGTATTTCCAACTCGTCGTAAGAAATTGGTATTCGTAAACATCTACAACTGATGCATGGACACGGAATGGTTTCTCTACTAGGAAGATGTTCCCGTGCGAACTTCAAAAAGCTTCTTATACCAGAAATAAAACATGGATCTGGAAACCTTAGTGTCATCCACTCCCGATTAACTAACGGGTCCATCTTCAACTTGCACCTGACCCATGTTCCAAACAGATCATTTTATTAGTAAGCTCAAAGGTATATTAAGATAAAATTTAAATTTAAAATTAAAATGTTTTAATTGAGTGCATTATACAATTCCAAAGTGTATGTGTATCACACATCACACACTCCCTACATATCATATAACTCCCCAATCTTTTAATATGCGGCTGCTGCCATAGGCTAGAGTCACAACAAATAATGGTGACTCATGTTACTTACATTTGGTGCTCATGCAAGGACAACTTGACCATCCAATTGATATCAACAAGCTGGGTTAAGGGCAGCTTTGTCCAAGCCCACTCAACACTATTCAACTTAAGCCTCAACCCAACCCAGCCATGATGGCTAAAAATGGTCTTCACCTAATAGATGGAGTGGATTTTGCATGTACAACATGGTAGACCTCATAGAGCATCACATGGTATCTACATGTGTAGAAGAGAAATAGGTGCGGGCCAAGGCTATTAAAAGTTGTGAAGGAAGCAGGTTGAATCTTTTTCTATCTCTACCCCAAAGATCATTTGTTTGCTAGAGAGTAGTGGAAAAAAAGAGGAGAAATGATGAGATGCAGCAGCTGTACAATAAGTTATAAAAAAAAAGGAGCTAGGATGCAGCCAATTTCTTCCCACCAACATGTCACATAGGTAGAATATCCACACTACAAAGGTGGGCCACATCTATTACGATGACTTGTTTCCAATATCAGGTAGATCCAGTCTTTGGGTTGGCTGCACTAGTACAATGATTCATACCATTAGTTGTCCATTGGCATTGACGATGTGCCCCACTTTTATGTATGGATAGACCTAATTTTCATGCCTGATGATCATCCAAAACACCGTTGGAGTCGGACCAACCTCTGAATTTCCTTTGGACAAACAAACTTGGCCGAACAATCCTAGATTTCAATTTAGTGGACATCCTTCCATTGAATGTGTATCGTTGATCACTTTTTATGAAGTCTTTCCACTCGAACTGAAGGACATGGATGGGGGACCGAGGATTTTGTGTGTGCCTCTACAACCATGGGCCATCCTCAATAGTGTCCACCCAAGGGTGTAGTCATGATTCACTAATATGTGCACCCAATATGTACTGTGAGGTGCAACAAATTGTGAATCATGGGCTACACCCTTATTTTAGTTTTGCACCATCTAAAAATGGTGGTGACTCATCCTCCTTGCATATGATGCATGTACAGCTATCCGAACCATCCAAATTCTAGATCCCTTGTGGATGGAGCATGATTACAAAATCACATTAATTACGCAATCAGATGGTTAATATATCTTCTCAATTTTTCAGTTATGTTCCATCTACAGTTGGATCAGCGATTTGCACAATCACCACCATTTTTTAATGGTGCAAAACTAAGATATGAGTCTAACCAAATAAGCCCTGAAAAAAAAAAGATTAAAAAAAAAAAAAAGAACATCACCTGATTGGGTCATGACAAGGGGCCACGGGCCCTTGTGGGCCGATTCTAATCACAGCCAATCCAGTATCACTTCTTCACTGGACCACCATGCTGTCCAGCATGTTGCACCATGTTGTGGGCCCCATCTAGGGTCACACCTTGATATATTTGTCCTATCCACTGTCCATTCATTTATCAGATCATTTTAGGGCGTGGGGCCCGCTATCAAGTGGACCACACCAAAAGGAAACAGACGCCTACTAGCGAAAACTTCCTAAGGCTCTCTCAAATGTTTATTGCCAACCAACCTGCTGTCTATGGGGCCCGAGCACAATTTCATCCAGGCCATCCTTTGGCGGAGACCACCTAAGGTATAATCCAAATTAAGGTAGGCCCCACATGATGGAAGGTTCACATCAAAGGTCGGCCCTAATGATGAGTGGCCCATATCCAAGGCGGGCCCTACATGATGGACGACCCACATCAGCGGTGGGTTCCACATGAAGGTCCACATCAAAGGTGGGCTCCACATGAAGGTCCACATCAAAGGTGGGCTCCACATGATGGGCAGTGGATATTGACGGTGGGCCCCACTTCATGGATGGCCAACATCAAAGATGGTCCCTATGTAATGACGGGGGAAATTAAAGGTCGGGCCATAATGATGAATGACCAACATCTAAGATGGGGCACGCATGATGGACTGTCCATTACAAAGGTGGGGCCCACACAGTGAACGGTCTACATCAAAGAACATCTCCTGAAAATCCCCAAAAAAATGAAAAAGCAATACAAAATTAAACCAAAAATTGGATGCAAACTATAATTAAGAGAGAGAGAGAGAGATACCAAATCAAGCAAATATTGAGATTGAGAGATGGATCGTTCGCCGGATTTGGGGAAGAAACCCAAATCCGACGAGGTCTTCACGGCAGCAACTGAAGGAGATTTGGGGAAGAAACCCAAATCCAGCAAGGTCTTCACGGCAGTAACTGACGGAGATTTGGGGAAGAAACCCAAATCCGGCAAGGTCTTCACGACGGCGACTGACGGATTCTTCACTGCAGCAACTGACGGAGAAGGACAGGGCGAGGGGTGAGCGGCGAGGGGTGAGCGGCGAGGGGCGAGGGAGAGGAAGAGGGAGAGAGGGAGAGAGTGATGGAGGAGAGGGCGCGGGGAGACAGAGAGAGAGAGAGAGAGAGAGAGAGAGAGAGAGAGATATTTGGGGGTTTTCCCCCCAAAACGTGCGAGGGCGCGGGCTGGGGGGTTTCCCAAAACGTGCGAGCGAGGGCGCGGGCCTAAACACCGTGATGATTAGAGTCGTGGGGCCCACCATCATGTATATAGAGTATCCACTCCGTCCACCCATTTTAACAACTGATTTTAGGGCCATATACGAAAAATGACTTAGATCCAATTCCCATAGACCATTTCAACAATCAACGGTCTACGGAATGATAAGAGGTTTAAATCACAATCTCCCGTGGTGTGGTCCACCTAAGGTTTTGATAAGCCTCTTTTCTTCACAAAATACCCCAAAATAAGCTATCAAAATGGATAAATGGCTTAGATCATACAAAAATACTTTTGTGGGCCTCATATAGTCCTTCAAAGGCACCATCAACCTTAGCTACGCCCTGGAGGGTATTAGGATGTAGCTGCGGATTAAATCCGCAGTAATATAGCTACGGATTATATCCGTAGCAAAAAGGACACATAGTCCGTAGCCTTATCCCGTTTTTTTGGTAGTGACAAGGCATCTCTTTGGTTGCATGTGTATGGAAAATAGTGCAGAAATAGTTTTGGCCCAACTTTGGGCATGTACCACCATTAAATGGGGCGACCTTTTGGCATGACATCAAGTTCCCCTTATAGACTCATGTATGGACTCTAAAACGTATATGGTAGGACGCATTTTATGCAGACGACATGCAATTTTTTCTGCATGGCGAAACATTGGTCTCTGAAATTTTTGCACAACTATGCCTAGCCCCATTTTGGGATCTGATTCCCGATCATGTGGGCTCCGCCTTGCCTAGATAAAATATCATTCATGTAGTCACATATATAGATTAAAATTCCCAAAGTGGTGGCCCCTGCATTGCTCGTATGGGGGCTCCATCAGGAAGACCCAAACTCGAGCCAAACATAAAAATTCAAACTTACAATTTCAATAATGAGCCTGTCCCAACTTTGGGCTCACTTTACCAACACATGAGAGTCATTTCTGGAAAGGTAGTGGGGCATTCCCACACAAAAATATGTGGAATAGACATCCCCCATGGTGGGACTCTTATCCATAGAGAGTGGGGCCCACCATGAGGTCTCAATGTGGCCTACTTGCAACACAGTTCTGGTAAGAAAAATTTCTAGCAAACAGAAATTACAAAGAGAAGAAAGTATCCAAGGCAAGTGTGGCCCACATGCTAGAAATGTATGGATAAGATACATACATCTAGCACATGGCTATCAATAATATAAAACACATACATCCCAAGCGGGTCCCACTCCCATGTGGGCCCACAATAAGGGCATGAACGATGTGGATAACATACACACAACATACACATCAAGGGACACATGGGCTGTATTGATCAAATCTCTATGATTCGATCATCTATTGGAAAATTCGATCCAATGGATGGTATTAGAACACATCATTTAGGTTATTCATAGGTTTCCATCTGTATAGGAGATGAGATCCATCTGTACCACACATAACAGTTCAGGATATACCCTTACAAAAGCATCCGTCGGTCCAAAATTTGTCAAATGTTCTAAATATAGAATCAAAACCAAAGCAACCATTCATTTATTAACTATCTAAACTCAATATAATTTTCAACTAAATCTAACAGTAGAAGTCATGAATATGGCCCAAGTAATATATAATCACAGCAAACCACCTGCACATTTTCATGTGGCTAAGATCTTGGCTCTTCGAACTCCGATTGAGGTTTTCTATAAGCCGTTGGAAAGTTAGTTCGATGAACTATGAACCAATGGATCCAATATTTCTATTAGGTCCATTAAATGGACAAAAAGTGGTCCCTTTTTAGTAAATTGTGACCATTTGAACACTACTAGACAGAAGACCACTAAAATTGATGCCACGAATAATTAGACCGTCAGATTTCCACGAAATTTGGTCCATAGTTAGCCCTTAGTATGGTCCATATATACAAGTTCCAGGTTAGATCGTGACACCTTTTATTTTATAAAAATTTTACAATTTGCTGTTCAAATTGAAAAACGAGATTATATGGACATATTCACATAGGAAATACATCATGGTGGGCCAGCATTAGGGGCCACATTGCTGCCTTTTATGGTTAGTCACACATGAACAAAAGGGCCCCACATCAGCGGGCCCCACACACATCAAATGGAAAATCAAACAAAGAAATAAAAGAGGAGAAGAAGAGGAAGGAAGGAGGGGCATAAACTCACATGGACGGTCTTGATCAATGGTTGAGATCGGTGGCTATGATGAAGATGACCCATCTCTCTCTCTCTCTCTCTCTCTCTCTCTCTCTCTCTCGGTGTAGGAATGGGTGAAAAAAGCTGAGGGTTGGGGTTTTTTTTATTTATAGAGAATTAACTAAGGGTGGAGGTTGGGTTGGGTTAAAGGTAGAACTTTAACCATGGTTAGGTTTTGTGTAAGATTAGTGCAGGATTAGGGGTCTCAATCCATAGTTAGGGCTTAAGGATGATTAAGGGAGAGCATGGGGTAGTATGGCATGCTTATGTCATGCACATGGGGGGAGATGGAAGAAGTTGGAGAGAGAGATGTAAGGGTTGACTTTTGTCTCATGCGAGAGGAGTGGCATGATGGTGATGATATCATGTTAGGTGGTGTTGGGATTCCCTCACATGTGTGGCTAGAAGGCATGTGTGGATGATGTACATGAGAGGCATGTGTGAGTGTGTTGTCTGTGACGTCATGGGCATATGTAAATGATAAATTCTTCGCAGGATATCTTGCCAATGGAGCATCGCACGAATGCGAGGGTAGTACCACCACAACCGTGGTGACGACGCGGTCGATATGGCTAGGGTTTCGATGTCTCGAGGTTCTGGTCATTCGGGTGCATACTATGCACAGCCAGTCTAGGGCCAGCCAAGGGCACCGAATATCGCACATACACGTGTGGAAATAGTTCGAACGGGATGAGGTCTTACATGAGTGATACGTGTGGTCGAGTAATGTACTTAACAAGCTTATAAAGTCCCATCGAGATAGAAAATTTATCTTAATTTGAATATTTTCGGTAAGGCCGTCTCACACAATTATACTAAAATGAAAACTTTTTAGAGACGAACAATACTTTCATGATGACTATGAAGGTTCGAGAAGTGAATTTCTCTAAATTAAAAGGGAATCAAGGGATGCGATGAGAAATCTGTCTAACTGAGATACGAGCTGATCTCATAACCTTCGAGGATGTCCACATCAACAAGGAAACCCAAGTTGGTAAGGTGACATCGATATGGATCACTGCCCTCCCAGTTTATATAAGAAGCACAAAAGGAAGAGCTTGAGGCCCCAATCGAACCATCGCACACAACTTTTGTAAGTGCAACGTGTCTTATCTTAGTTTAGCTTTAGATCTCTCCACTTCTATCCGGCCTCATTATAGAAAGTTTGGAACTTAGTATAATTTAGATCGTTATTGTCCAATGCCATTACTGTAGTACCCTTAGGAGTAGTGTAACTATCAACAACCTACCTTCGTTGTATCCCGATCAATTGAGTTCATACTTGGAAGATCACATGGTCACATTCTAATGACCATTTACCTCAATTGTTTGTATATATGGGTGATCTCATAAGTATTTATTATTTATTTATTTTTTCTATTTATTTTATGCTTTTACTAATGATATTGATTTTCATTATAAATCAATAAAATTGGCAATCGACTTTTACTTTCATTCTTATATCTAATACTATATTATTGAGAAATGTGAGACATGCAATTGTTGTTCAAAGAAAAGCACTTTACTCAAGGCAAAATGTTCCCATCCAAAATGACTTTCTGTTTTTAAATAGAAGTAAACTTTTAGAGGTTTCACCGCCGGATTGATTTAGCATTAAGTGTACAATCGAACTCGGGTTGATTAGGACTCTGGCACTCCGCACTGTGGTTTGTTTGGTTGTTACACGATGTTTACAGTGGGTAATTGATTGAAAGGCAACAACAAGGGATGTTTTCAAACGTGGAGAGCTATGCTAAATGCTAAGCCCACATTTTCCATGAAGGTAGATAGGTGCATATCCAAGCCATTGGTAAGGTGAGTCTAGTTGTTCTTTCCAGAAAATTATTTTGGCCACTCAACAGGTGGCCCCATATTGGAGAAAAATGGACGTGTTAGAAGACTTTAGGCACGTTTTTTCCTATAAACCATGACCCGGCTGACAAGTGGTCTGAACTCTTGAGGTAGGAGATGAAGATGGTGGGCTCCGTTTGATGGATGGATTGGATTTTCTCTTTTGTACCCTGGTGGCATGCACTTTGAGCTGCCTTGCATACGCGTGTGGGCTTAACAAAGATTGCTCAAACCATTCATTTTGCAATCCGCCAAAATACTGAAGTTCTGTGGATGTGTATTCATATCTCTGACTATCGGCCATTTGAAACCACCCATTTGGGGCGGATTAGATGTTACCTGGGTAACACGTAGGTGGGTGTTACTCTGACAGTGTAGGTCCCACCTTAATGTAATATTTGTATATCCATGCCATCTATATTTTTTAATAGCCCTTTTGAAGACTTGATCACAAAAATTAAACAGATCGTTATCTCAGGTGGACCACACCACTTGAAAAAGTACCGATTGACCATTAAAGTTTTGAATCAAGCTGATCTTTGCTCATTCAGGTCTTTGTGATATTAATAACAGGTTGGATGGAAAGTAATCATCGTGGTGGGCCATAAGAAGGTTTCAACGGTGGGAATCATTGTCTCCACTGCTTTTTATGGTGTGGTCCATCTTCCTCATTTTTTCGTCCATGCCCTAAAATGATATCTAAAAATGGACGGAATGTCGGGATATAACACATGCGTATTATGGTAACTTGGTGACATCAACACACCATGGAAGTTGGTGGTGTGTGCCACACCACGCAATCTGCTTCCGAATGTAATTAGTTGGGCCTTCAATCCCCCTCCGCCCTCTATAAATATAAGACTACATGTCTGCCGTACACCCATTCCAAACCAAAATCACCATGGCTACAACTCACGTCCACACCCCTTCCCAAACCATCATCTTCACCACCTTCTTCCTCATCTTCACCGTCCTTGCCGCTGAGACAACGTTACCCAGGCCTCCCCTGGAGAAGCTTACCCACATACGCTTCTACTTCCACAACGTAGTCCAGGGTCCCAACACCACCGTGATCCAAGTTGCTGCACCAGCAGCAAACAATTCGCTTACACTGTTCGGCATCGTGTACGCAATGGACAACCTTCTAACGGTGGGCCCTAATGCATCGTCGACAGAGTTGGGGAAAGCTCGAGGGTTCTTTGCATTTGAGTCGATGACTGAGGTCGAGTTGTGGCAGAGCATGAACGTTGTATTTACGTCAGGGAAGTATAAAGGAAGCACGCTTACCTTACTCGGGAGGAACAACGAAGAGTCGTCGACTGGAAGAGAGATCCCTGTGGTTGGAGGGACTGGTGTGTTTCGGTTAGCCAGGGGCTTCGCCCTGCTTAGCACGTACAGCCGCGATCCTGGTGTCGTAGCCGTTGTAGAGTACAATGTCTATGTCTTCCATTATGTGACCGCTTTCCCTGTGGATGATGAGTCCACATCCTCTATCAATGTGAGCTAAGACTTGCAAGTTCGACCGTATGAGAGTCGTAGTAGAGTGTGATGTATTTGACACTCGTAAATAATGCTCTCTCTGTCTCTCTCTCTCTCTCTCTCTCTTTCTCTTTTTCTTTTTCTTTGCAGTCCCTTTGTTGATGGATGTGTCCACATCCTCTATTAATGTGGTCCCAAAAATAAATTAGTTTTAGTATAGCAATGTGATGTATTTGTGATGTATTGATTGGTCCAATGGTAATGTGATGTATTTGTGTAACAAGTACAATTAGTAACAAGTACAATTACATGACAATATTGTCTGCGTGTATATATATATATATTCACACACACACACACACAAACTTGCATGGAGCCGTATGTGGGATATGAGTGGAGGGGTACAAATCACACCTGTGGATTGTCTGTGTACAAGACACAGGGAATTCTACGTGATTTCCAATGACTCTAGCTAGATCAGCAAATACGCTGATTTATGTGTTAGATCCACACTGTCCATCAAATTTTTCAGATCATTCTGGAGCATGTACCATGCCATGGAAAGCAACGGGGATCGAAATGGTACAGTTGAAACCTTGCAAGGATCCATTGTGAGGTTTATTTGCCATCTAATCTCTTCATAAGATCACACTGATTTAGATGAAGGGAAAACACAAATATCAGCTTGATCGGAGCCTTATGTGGCCCTGAGAAGTTTTCAACCATAGTTCCCCAATTCCCACTCTTTCCTGTAGTGTCCCATTTAAGCCTTGGATCTGCCTAGTTTTTTGTCTCCTCTTCTTAAAGAGGCACGAAAAATGGATGGACAATGTGGATCTGATGCATACATCATGATGGGACTCATAGAAGTTCCCAATATCAACCCTTCCCCCTTTTTTTTTTCTCTCAACATGTGAAATTTATGTGCCCCACGATGATGTATTTCTTAGATCCATACTGTCCATCCATTTTTTCATATCATTCTAAGGATATTATCACAAAAACAAGGTAGATCCAAATCTCAAGTGGACCACACCACAGGAAATAGTAGAAATTGATGCTATTTTTTAAAACTTTTAGGGCCATAAAAGTCTCTAATCAATTTAACATTTATGTTTTAAATTTTTTTTATTTTATTTTATTATTATTATTATTATTATTATTATTTTATGATGATCAACAGATTAGATGGAAAATAAATCTCACAGTTGGCCCCAGGAAGGTTTCCATAGTAGTTTGTTCAATCCCCCTTGCTTTCTTTTGTGTGGGCTATTTGAGCTTTGGATGTGCCTCATTTTTAGGCTCAAGCTCTAGAATGATCTTGAAAAATTGGTTGGCGGTGTGGATCTAACACAAATGGTAGTGGTGCTAGAGAAGTTTTATACATTAAAAGTTGGGTTGTGCTTGTGCATAGGAAGAGAAAAAATCAAGGTATTTTGTGAGATGGAGTCATCTTTAATGAAGTGGACTAATGAGAAGGGGCGGCACTTGTTGCGCAGCACGCCAACAATGCCGGTGAACCGAGATCCAATCTCCAGTCTCACCTATAAACGATAAACAAGAAGTAATAATAACTAGAAAAATGAATTCATACAAACCAACAATCCACAAGACAGATTTTACGTGGAAAAACCCCAACAAGGGTAAAAAACCACGGGTGCAAAACTCCACTATCAAGAGAACAAAGTTACAAGCAATACACTTACCTTCTCCTATGCTTCCATGTACAGAGATGGCCCTTTTGCTTATCCTCTTGCCTCTTTCTCACCTTGGACGTATAGAAACCCTAATCAATTGGCCTAATCCCGGTTTACACCCCTTTATATAGCAAACTCCGAAATTAGAACACAAAATAGGAAACCCCGCACTTAAGCCTGCGGCTGGTCGGGCCCCCCGGTTATACTGGGTCGGGCGTCCACCCATTACAAAAACTGTCCAGCGTGAAACAGGCTAAATCAGACTATTATCGGGAGCCCGGTCACTTTGATCGTCGGTCCCCCAACCGTTCAACGAATAGTCCAGAGACTGATGTCTCTAACGCATGAATATCGGGCGACGGGTCATTAGACCTTTCGGGCGCCTGACCAATTTTTGGTGTGACTTGTCTCCACACTCAACAATCTCCCACTTGAAAATACACCACCACATGATCCTTCGTCTTCTACATCCGGAGTGCACCACCTCCCAATCTTCAAGCCTGAAGACCAATCAGAGCTGAACAGAGCTTCAGCTTCTCCCGTGTGACCGCCTTGTTAACATATCTGCAGGATTCTCACTTGTATGAATCTTCTCTAAAGCAATCGATCCATCTTCTAGTAAAGAACATATGAAGTGATATCTGATGTCAATATGCTTGGTCCTCGAATGAAAGGCTGAATTCCTAGCTAAGTGTATTGCACTCTGATTGTCATTTTACAGCTTACAATCTGCTTGCTTTTTTCCCAACTCTTCCATAAAACCTTGCATCCATACCATCTCCTTGCACGCTTCTGTAGCTGCAACATATTCTGCTTCCGTTGTACTGATGGATACTATCTTCTGTAACTAAGAGACCCAACTGACTGCAGAACTACCGAGGGTAAAGACGTACCCTGTAATGCTCCTTCTGCTGTCGATATCTCCTGCCAAATCTGAGTCGACGTAGGCTTGTAGCTTGATTTTCGATCCTCCATAACACAACCCTACATCCACAGTACCTACTAGGTATCTGAGGATTCACTTCACAGCTTCCCAATGTTCCTTCCCGGGGTTGTTCATGAACCTGCTAACAACTCCCACTGCTTGAGCAATATCTGACCTTGTGCTAACCATAGCATACATGAGGCTTCCTATAGCTGACGCATAAGGGACTTTAGCCATGTAGTCCCGTTCTCATGTGTCTTAGCTCCTTCCTCCTTAGAAAGCTTGAAGTGGTTGACTAATGGAGTGCTAACCGGCTTAGCACCTCCCATGCTGAATCGATCAAGTAACTTGCCTATGTACTCTGCCTGTGACAAAACTAGCTTCTTGTTTTCTCTGTCACGATTTATTTTCATGCCTAGGATTTGTTTTGCAGCTCCCAAATCCTTCATGGAAAACTCTCTAGACAATTGTCTTTTGAGATCTGAAATGTCCTTCATGCTTGATCTGACCATAAGCATATCATCAACATACAGAAGAAGGATGATGTACGACGTATCAAACTTCTTCAAGTAGCAACAGTGGTCTGCATGACATTTCTTGTACCCATTTTCCGACATAAAACTGTCGAACTTCTTGTACCACTGCCTTGGGGCCTGCTTCAGGCCATATAGACTCTTCTTCAGTCTACACACCTTGTTCTCCTTTCCTGGTGCCACGTATCCTGTCGGCTGATGCATATATTTCTCTTCTTCAAGTTCTCCATGAAGAAAGACTGTCTTAACATTTAGCTGCTCTAGATGTAAGTCCTCTGTAGCCACTATAACCAAGACCATGCGAATCGTAGGCATCCTCACTACAGATGAAAATATTTTTGTGAAATCAATACTTGCCTTTTGTTGGAACCCTTTCACAACCGGTCTAGCCTTGTACCGTTTCGAACCATAATCCTCCTCCTTCAGTCTGTAAACCCACTTGTTATGAAGAGCTTTCTTATCCTTAGGTAGAGTGACTAGCTCCCATGTACGATTCGACTTAAGAGAGTCCATCTCATCATCCATGACCTGCTCCTACTTAACTTGCATATTTGACCTTAACGCCTCTTTAAAACACTCTGGCTTACCATTATCTATCAACAGTAGATAATGTAAGGAGGTTGAGTATCGAACCTTAGGTCTCCTCTCCCGAGTAGACCTCCTCACAACCGGTGTCTGTGGTTCTGCCTCATCATGCTCCTATGCATGCTTATCCTGTGGCACTGTAACACCCGTGTCCGGTAACTCTTCCAACTCTACGAATTCTTTTTCATCGGCCTTATTCTGCTTTTGCTATAAACTATCTTTATGCATCACTTTTTCATTGAAGATTACGTCCTTGCTTCTGATGATTTTTCGGTTCTCGGTATCCCAAAATCGATAGCCAAAATCATTCTGCCCATAGCCTATAAACGTGCACCTTCTGGACTTTGCATCCAACTTGTTTCTGTGTTCTGCATCAATGTGAACATAAGAAGTGCAACCAAATACTCTGAGATGTGCAAGGTCACCTCTTTTCCAGTACATGTTTCTTCTGGTAGCCCACCATCCAATGGTGCTGAGGGACTTCTATTGATGAGATATACGACAGTATTCACAGCATCTACCCAAAAAGTCTTCGGCAACTCTACTTGTAGCCTCATGCTCCTAGCGCGCTTAAGGATAGTCCTGTTAATGCGCTCAGCCACACCGTTTTGCTGCGGTGTTCCTGTAATCGTTTTCTGATGTTTGATCCCATTTACTGCACAATACTCATTAAACCTCTTATCACAATACTCTCCCCCATTATCCGATCTGAGACACTTCATAGTTTTACCAGTCTCATTTTCTACCATAACTCTCCACTTCTTAAATACATCAAATATATCAGACTTATGCTTTAAGAAATAAACCTACAGTTTTCTACTAGCATCATCAATGAAAGAAACAAAATAGTGTGAACCACCAAGAGATGATGCCTATGCCGGTCCCCACACATCAGTGTGTACAAGTTCTAATAGATGTGGCTTTGGAGCGCATCCTGTCTTCTTGAAGCTTACTCTCTTCTACTTGCCATACACGCAATCCTCGAAGAATTTCAGATCGATTGCCTTTAATCCTGGTAGCTTCCCCTTTGACAATAACACTTTCATCCCTTTCTTAGTCCTAACCTCTGATGCTATAACTGCTCGTTCACTCCAGTTGATGCGACTGCGAGTGAACTATACGATCCGGAAGTCACGTATAATGTACCTTCCTTCTTGCCTCGAGATATTACCAAGGCACCTTTTGTGACCTTCCATGCATCGCTTGTGAATGTTGTCACATATCTGGTATCGGCCAACTGCCCTACTGAGATCAAATTCCGTCTCAAACTCGGTACATGTCTGACATCCTTCAACTTCAAGATCGTTCCCTCTTTCTGACTTAAGTGAGCGTTTTCGTTGACAACAATACTGCATGGCTCATCATCACCCAGGTAGACTCTTCCAAAGTTACCTGACACATAATCACGAAGAACTTCTTTTGACGAAATGGTATGAAACGAAGCACCCGAGTCTATAACCCAAGATTCATTCCACGCATCAAAAGATAAGATCAATGCCTTTGTGTCACTCTCCTCAGATAGATTCATTGAATCCTTCCCACCTTGAGAGCTTCCTTTTTGTTTCTTAAGCGCCCTACAATCACGCTTTATGTGCCCCTTCTTCCCGTAATGCCAACAACCGTCCTTGTCTTTCGATCCCTTGGACTTATTTCTTGACTTAGAACGACCGTGTTTATTGCCTCCTTTGTTCGAAGATCTTCCTCTTCCTTCAACATTTAGAGCATTCCTTGAATCCAATGAAGCTCCTGATGCCTTCCTTCTAGATTCTTCGCTTAGAATTAGATTGGCCACATCATCGAATTTCAACTTCATAGACCCTGAGGAATTGCTCACGGCAATCACCAAATCATCTCAACTGTCTGGTAAATTGGACAAGATCAATAGTGCTCTAACCTCATCATTAAAAGTGATGCCAACAGATTCTAATTGGCTCGTGACTGTATTGAACTCGTTTAGATGTTTAGCCACGCCCCCATTATTTGACATCTTCATGTTGAATAGCCGTTTCATAAGATGAACTTTATTGGATGCCGAGGGTTCTCATACATCGTAGCCAAAGCCTGCATTAATTCTTTTGTGGTCTTTACTTTGGATATATTGAAGGCGACACTCTTAGAAAAAGAGAGTCGGATCGTTCCTAAAGCCTTCCGATCCACTAAAGCCCATTCATCATCTGTCATCTTCTCTGGTTTCTTCTCTTTTCCTCCTGGAGGAATGTAGAGGTCCTTCTGATACAGATAATCCTTCATCTGCATCTTTCAAAAGGCAAAGTTTGAACCATCAAACTTCTCAATTATAGTTTTCCCTTCTTCCGTCATCGCTCCCACTTGAACTAAACCAATAGCTCTGATACCAGTTGTTGCACAGCACGCCAACAACGCCGGTGAACCAAGATCTAATCTCTGGTCTTACCCATAAACGATAAACAGGAAGTAATAATAACTAGAAAAGGAATTCACACAAACCAACAATCCACAAGACAGATTTTACGTGGAAAAACCCCAACAAGGGTAAAAAACCACGGGTGCAAAAATCCACTATCAAGAGAACAAAGTTACAAGCAATATACTTACCTTCTCCTATGCTCCCATGCACGGAGATGGCCCTTTTGCTTATCCTCTTGCCTCTTTCTCACCTGGACGTATAGAAATCCTAATCACTTGGCCTAATCCCGGTTTACACCCCTTTATATAGCAAACTCCGAATTAGAACACAAAATAGAAAACTCCGCACTTAAGCCTGTGGCCGGTCGGGCCCCCGGTCATACTGGGTCGGGCGCTCGCCCATTACAAAAACCGTCCAGCGTGAAACAGGCTAAATTAGACTATTATCGGGCGCCCGATCACTTTGACCGTCGGGCGCCTGATTGTTCACAGAATAGTCCAGAGACTGATGTCTCTAACGCATAAATATCGGGCGCCCGGTCATTAGACCATGTGGGCGCCCGACCAATTTTTGGTGTGACTTGTCTCCACACTCACAGCACTGCGATTTCTTGTGCCTTCAACAGTCTCGGATTAGGTACTACCCGAGCCTGTGCAGAGCTCGGGACAGGCTTGACGTGCCACATCTGTATTGTTGGAGAGCACATTGTCAGAAGAAACCTACTACATCAGCAAACCTGACACAAGCCTGTCACATCTGTTCTCCACTAATACAGACTTGACTCGTACCAGCATATCCCAAGCTATGCACAAGCGGGGGTAGCACCTAATATGAGCTCTCCTTCAACCTCCTCAGTTGGATCATGAGCAATATCGCGTGGTATTTACCGCACGTGTTGGCAAATTGCCAGGATTGTTTACTGACGTTGTTAGCATGCAGAAGTTACATGACGACGCTCAGTGGGTCCCACCATGATGTATGCCCTTAATCCACGCTGTTCATCCATTGTTTATGATCATTTTAAGCCATCAGCTCGAAATTGAGGTAGATCCAAATCTCATGTGGACCACACCGCACGAAACAGTGGTGATTTAACGCCAAACACTTTATATGAATCTGATACCTGTGTTTTCAATTCATCCTGCTCTATTAGACCTAATCAACAGGTTGGGTTTTCAATTCATCCTACTCTATTAGGTCTAATCAGTAGGTTGGAGGGCAAGTAAACATTGCAGTGTGCTGTAGAATTTTTTTAATGATCGCGTTCATGTTGTGCGGTCCACCTAAGACTTGGATTAGGCTTGGATTGTCTCATATTTCGGCTCAAGCACGGATAATACCTGAAGAAAAGATGGGACGGCATGGATAAAACCCATATATCAATGTGAGGCCCACAAAGTACTTTCTAGTGTGTTAGGCTGAATCGCCACCATCATAGGTGAGGGAAATTGGTGACCTTGTTTCTCAGAGTTTATCAAGCCTAATATGTTAAACTTCCTTGATGTATGTTGATATGCTGTCCACTAACAACTTGAACTTTTAGATCAATTAGTGATTTGACATGATATAAAAGCAGAAGGTAAAGTGTTCGGATTCTAGAAGTACTTTATAACTTTTAGATCAAGTGGTGATTTGACATGGTAAGTGTTAGGATTCTAGAAGTACTTTATAACTTTTAGATCAAGTGGTAATTTGACATTTGACGTCATAGAAACTAAAAAAAATAAAAGATAAAAAAATAAAAAATATGAATTGAAATATTGAATAATTGATTGTCGTTTTTCAAAAGGATACGGGAAAAAAAATGGTACCTATGCTATTGTATTATAGCAAGAGATGGGTTTGTTGATGGTGGTGAACTTTATTTTTGTGGTTTGTTTCAGCTTGGGAGAGGCTATTCCCTGGCTAAGACGTACAAATTTGACTGTACAAGGGCAATTGAAGAGTGTGATGTCTTTGTCATGCATTTATGATGTTGCCTATTTATTTATTTATCTACTTTCTTTGTAGACCCTTCGCTTGTGGATGTGTCCATGTCCTCTATCAATGTGGGCTAAAAAATGTGTTCATTTAAGTATTCAAAA
This sequence comes from Liriodendron chinense, assembly GCA_003013855.2. Taxonomy (NCBI): domain Eukaryota; kingdom Viridiplantae; phylum Streptophyta; class Magnoliopsida; order Magnoliales; family Magnoliaceae; genus Liriodendron; species Liriodendron chinense. The sequence continues at coordinate 13,210 of PVNU02000443.1, read as the reverse complement.
TAGATAAATGATCACAAAGAGTTTTGTACTCCCACCTTTGGAAAAGAAAAAGATCACATGCAAAGGCTGCATGAGAACCTGTCGTGTGTGTTGGTAGAAAAGAATGGCTACATTGAAAGTTCAAAATACCTAGCGACTACATGTAGCCGTTTCTCTTCATGATGTTGGAAAGCATTGGAATCAATTTTGGAAAGCTGGTATAGACCGGAACCTAGCCTTTCTTGGCCAAACATGGCCTCCGACTGTCTTGTGGTCCAATTTCCAAACCATTTAATTGCCACCACATGGGTACATTCATTTATAAATTGGTATGGCCTTGTTCATTAAAATGAGTCCCCTCATCTCGGTTTCTCTACCTATATGTTAAGTTCAATAGCTATGAACATTTTTTCACTCACAATTAGTCTTCACTTCAATAGTTAAGTAAGAGTAAATTCTTCATCAAAGTATAGTTGCTTGGCAAAGAAAGGTTGGGATTTATTGCTGAAGGAATGGTTGAGATTTCACCCGCTTCCTTTTACTTCTTTTAATGCGTAACAATCCACACACAATCCACACACATTTCCTCTTCTCTGCATTTAACCTGCACCACAGGATTTGTGGGGCCTACCCCAATAACTATGTGACATTCACTTCATATATCTATTATGTCAGCTTGGTTTAGGATGTTAGCCAAAAACTGAGGCCAATTAGGGAATAAATTGGGGCATAGCAAGGAAAATAGTGAGGACACTCGCCCACTGTTGCTTCTCTTTTTTCTCTATTTGTGTTTAGCCTCCCCATTTCTATCTACCTCTCTTCCTTTTCTCTCTCTTCTGAATCTTTTCCCTCCTCTCTCTGTCACCACTCGCCCTGCGTGCATCACACATGCCATCTAAGCTTGCCCACAAAGTAAAACCAAAGGCCTAGCCATTACAAACACATTTGAGCCAAGCCTGTGACTTTTATGCATGGCCTGGACCCAAGTCCGGCTGGAAACTGAGCCTGGCCACCTTCTTTATGCAGGATCTGATCTGGGTTATTCATTAGGTGTGCCCAATCAAGCATGATATTCACAAAAAAATGCCATTGAAAATTTAACAGGCCGGTTGGGCAGGCTAGGGCCACTTTAAAGGACTGTTAGATACAACCAAGCCCGGTTGATAAATAAATGGTCTTAAATTTTGGGCCTGAGCCCGGCCCCTGACCTAATATTTCAGCCAAAGCCTAGCTTGAATTAGACCAAGCCCAATAGCCCATGAGCCAGTCCTGCCAACTAACAGCCTTACAGATTACAAATCACAGCTTGTATAAAATTGTTGGTTGTATTCCTTAATCCCTAAAAAAAAGGATTCTAACACATATGATTAAATAAAATGAGATGAACTCAGTTTTAAGAGGCAACCAAAAAGACCCTGTGCACTCAGACCTCATGAGAACTTCCCATGAGGTCAAGCTGCGTGGGCCCATTGTGATGTGTATCTACATCCAAACCATGCATTTGATGGTCCCCTATTGGTTATGGGATATCCAAAAAATCAGTTGTATCCAAAAACTCAAGTGGGCCATACCAACTAAACAGTGTAAAATCATGCTTACAACATCTAAAAGCACTTGTTGTGGCCCACCTGAGTTTTGGATACGGTTGAAACTTAGTGTGACCTCTTGTTTAAGTGGGACCACACAGTTGATGGGGTAGATTTCTCAATCACATCTCAATCGATCTTATAAACGATCATAAAGGTTTCAATGGGTGGATATTCACTCTTGTTGTCTATGTTTGTGGCCCACCCAAGTCATGGATTGGCCTGAGTTTTAGGCCCATGGCTCACCATGGAATGGTAGATCTGACTGATGGTGTGGATCCCATCACACATCACAGGGGCCACACAACTCGACCTCAGGGAAACTTCCCATGAAGTTGAGCGCATAGTACTTTTTCCTAGTCTAATCTACAAATTATTAGTTGATCATTAAAATGCGGTCAGGTCAACCCAACCCAACTCAGTTTAATTTGGGTTGAGTAAGGGTTGGAAAAATCCAACCCAAATTCAATTTGGGTTGGGTTAGGATTGAGGTGGAAATGACCCAACCCAACCCAACCCAACCCAACCCATTGCCACCTCTGAGTAACACATCATATGTAACACCACCGGTGGATTTTTTTTTTTAGTCACATTGCAATGTTGGCCAACCCCACCCACCCCAGTTAGTCGCATCACAATGTACTATGAGAATCGATATCATGACCTCAGTGTTGAAACGAGGCTATCTGCACTCAGTCTGCCACTTTAGCTATTGTTTTAGGGCATGAACCGAAACATGAGCGGATCCAAAACTCAAGTGTACCGCACCAAAGGGCTGTGTGGGGTCCACAGTGATGCCCGCGATCAATCCACTTCGTCCATATGTATTTTAAAAGCCGGTAATGGTAAAGGAATTTAAAAATCAGGCAGATCCAAAACTCATGTGTTGTACCGCAACAAAGGGCTGTGTGCGGTCCACAGTGATCCCATGATAAATCCATTCCCTCCATCTGTGTTTTTAAAAGACGGCAAAGGAATCTAAAAATCAGGCAGATCCAAAACTCATGAGGGTCACACCAACAAAACCGTGGGAACGAAAACGTTCACGGTCGAAATCTTCCTGAGCTAACGATAATGTTTATATGCCATCCAAACGGTTCGTAGAATTATTACCACTCAGATAAACTGTAGGAACAAATATCAGCCTGATACAAATTTGGATCATTTCTAAATCCTGTCCTATTGTGCTCTTTCAAAACAGCTGGGCAGAGTAGATTTGTCATGAACATCTATATGGGCACACACAGCCCTGAGTACATAGATCTGTCTGTGCATGGGTCAAAGACTCAAAAGGCAATCCGCTCCCACTGAAACCTTCCTAGGACCACCCTGATATTTACTTTCCATTAAACTCATTCATAAAGTGACTTGAACATGTATGAACTAAAACATATCAATATCAGCCTACGGTTAAAAATAAAATAAAATAATTATCATCGGAAAGTAAGGGGTTAAAAAATAAAAAACCACACCAAGTGAAGTAGAAACCTAGACGGAGTAAAAAAATAAGTACGGAATGTTTGTTCGACAGTTTTACCTACTTGTCCCACCTATATTGTATATGTAGTGTCACCCGGGGTGTAGATGCAGGGTGAATCCCAGTCGAACAAAACGTAAAAGGGTACCATTTACAACCATTTATCTCCATTCATCCATTAATAATCGTAAGTGTAGACAAACAAAGAATAAGTATTGTCCTCCCGGTAAATGATGTTCAAAAGGATTGACATACATTTGGGGGGCCCCACTGTGATATTTGTGACATATCCACGCCATCCATCAATTTTATCGGAACATTTTAGGGCATGAGCCAAAAAAAAGAGGCAAAATCCAAAACTCAAATGGCCCACAAAATAGGAAATCATGACTGTAAAAGGTTTAGCGATAGGAGTTCAACCTACTGTTTCATGTGTTGTGGTCCACTTTATCTATTTAATTTGCCTCAATTTTGGGTTTATACCCTAAAATCCACCCTCGGAAAAATGGATGGACGGCATGGATAAGCCAAGTGCATCACAGTAGAGGGCCCCACATGAAATTCAGGCCCTCCTCGATATTAGTGTAAAAAAAACAAGCATCATGTCATCTTTGAAAAATGTGCGTCTATTTACCTGAAACACATTCCAACTATAGGTCCCACTGTTGATGATGATTGCCATATTTTTACTATACGAATTGTTAAACATATGTTAGGTGGCCTGCCAAATTGGCACAAAATGAACAGTGGAAAACGTGTATGATTTGACCACTTAACGAGAGGCATGCCATAACGGCTGCGTAGCTTTTGAACCAAAGACAGAATGTAGAGCTTTATTCACAAAAGACAAAAATGCCCCCATTCGTTGGAACGCGCAGAATCAGCTGTGGTGGGACGATGCTCATGCTCCACCCACTGGCGGGTGGTAGACCCTCACCGTTCCGCGCTCCCATATGTCCTCCCTTTCCTTTTCGAAAAAGAAGAAGAGGTGCGTGTGAGGCTGCTGCTTGGAACTCGGTGAGTTGACTGGGTTTGGGGGATGGGTTGACACAGTAAGTTGACTCGATGGATTGACTCAGCGGGTTGACTAGGCAATTTGACTCAGAGGGTTGATTCGCCGAGTTTGACTTTTTAGGACTTTTTTGACTGGTTTTTCTTATGGGGGTTTTTCAGGCTGATGTTTAGGGGCGAGTTGACTGGGTTCAGGCTTGAGTTGGGCTATGGATTGGGGCTTACAAGGGTGAGTTTGGACATGGGATTTGGGGGTATGGTCCTCCATTCATCCAGCTATCTCTACCAACAGTGTCACCGAAGTGGGGTGTCTACAGATGCCCCTCTTTGGTAGAGGTTGCGTGCAACCGAATGCCAAAGTGAGTGGACACCCCACTTCTGACCCGGTCATTCATAGATCATGGTCTGAAAATCTTTGCTTGCCTTCGCATCTGTGTCAGTTGATCGTTTGGAATTGATCACTCGCACATACCGTGGGAATTTGGAGAAAAAGTTGCGATTGTCCCTGCAGTGTGCTGGCAACCTGGGTACCCCATCGCAACCTTTCCATTCCCGATCGGTACTAACATCGGATAGGTACAGCAGATCCTCTGCGTCGTAGTCTTACGAAGATACTGACCCTGTGATTGACTGTTTGATGTTTTCCTTCCGGATCACTCCAGGAGTACTTGTTTCGTTTGACTGTCAAAGTGGTTAGCTGCCCTGCTTCATGTAGTCTTACGGGAGTCCACTACGCCGACTTGGAATCAGTCAAGGTACTTCAGGCATCCACGCCTAGGTATGTGCGGGTGAACTTTTTTCCACCCGATCTACTGGTTTTGATGCTTGGTTTGCAATTCATTCTTTCCTAGATTGTGGTCTGGAATCCCTATTTTCCTTTGTATCTGAGTCAGTTGATTGTTTGGAGATTGATAACTCGCATATACCGCGAGAGTTTGGAGAAAACGTTGCGAATTGTCCCTGCAGTGTGTTGGAACCTGGGTACCCAATCGCAACCCTTCCATTTCTCGATCGGTACTAACATCGAAAAGGTACAGTAGAGCTTCTGCATCCGTCATAGTCTTACGAGGTTACCGACCCTGTGATTGATTGTTCGATGCTTTCCCGGATCACTCCAGGAGTACTTGTTTCGCTTGACTGTCAAAGTGGTTAGCTGTCATGCGTCATGTAGTCTTACGGGAGTCCACTACGCCGACTTGAATCAGTCAAGGTACTTCAGGCATCCACGCCTAGGTATGTGTGGGTGAACTCTTTCCACCCGATCCGCTGGTTTTGATACTTGGGTTACATTCATTGTTTTTCACCTGTTCAAATGGTTTCTTTGACCGAGCCTTTTGGCTTTCATCTTTTCGTATCTTAGCATGTGGTACGACCACACTGACACTGGAGTTCAGTTCGACCGTACTTTGAGTGCATTGGATCCGATGGTCCTCTCCGGGGAGAAACCGCGAGACATTAGATCTTATTTGATTTTTGCGTCGGCTCCTACCAGAGATATGGAAGATCTCTTGGTGTTTTGGAGGTCGAACGCTCTACTGGGAAAATGTTTTTGGATTTTTGAAAAGATACCCACTCTGGGGAGTGATACTCTGTGGGGTTTTTATTTGCAAATAGGGATATTTTTTTGTCTTTTTGAAATGGAAATCTGGTCTGCACGTGCCTCCACTAGGGATGCCTGTGGGTCTTTGGCTAACCGACTTTTATTTTGAAGCAGGTAAACATGATGATTGATGCGATGATGCTGATGCATGGAGATGCATATTGATGATGGATGCATGGCTTGGCTCATTCTCTTTTAGTTTGATGATTTTGCTTTTGCTGGAGATGCAGAGAACTTGAGCTTATGCTTGCAGGGTTGTGCTCCCCTGGGGATTTTTTTCTTCTTTATGCAGATGTTGGTCAGCGGGTTGGTCAAGATCCCGACCCGTGGTCGATCAGGTCCATCGTCCAAGATGCTGTTTCTTTGCTAATGAGAGTGGACGAAGGATGTTATCAAACCTCAAAATGTTCTTCTATGAATGGATGCGATTGAGATGGTGCTTGGTCTCCAGTTTTGGTCAAGATCCAATTTACGGGCGATTGGATCCGTCATCCTAAACTGGCAAATGATGTGAGCGGAGTTCGAGACTCCTGAAGTGCATTGCTGGGGGGTGGTGACAATTTTTTGTGATTTTTGCAAATATTTGGTCCGAATCTTTTACCTAGGTCAGGATAAAGATTGGTTATTGAAAATAAATGAAATATTTTTGTGATTTTGGGAATGTTTGGCTTGAAAGCAAGGGGAAATATTTTGTGATTTTTGAAAGATGATTTTGTAATGTTTTGGTATTTTTCTAATTTTTCTGAAATGCAGGAAAATGTGTGGAATTTTCATCCACTTCCAGCTTCTACTGCCTGGTAAGGCACCCGATCCATTTTACGTCAGTGAGCAAGACGAGTCTCACACAGTTAAGTGCCGTAGTTTTACATCTTCGGATGAGGGGATTTTGAGGGTTTTCAGTCAACACACCCACAAAGTTGCCTGTTCCTCATGTGCAATGCACCATAGACCACGTATCATCCGACGGACTCCTTCGGCCACAAAATGAGCCACATCCTCACATTTCTCTTTGCAATCCAGTTTGGGGCCTTACGTTGCTCACAATTCCGTGAGGGTGCGCTCCACCTCCCAACTGCCTTAATCCCCTTCATGAGTTTTAGGAACAGGGAACATCCGTCAGATTCAACAACGAATTCCAAATCAAGGTTGTCTATCACGGTGCGTTCAACACAAACAAAGATTGCGGGGTTCTGCCCGCCTCAGCCTCACCCTGGTTGGAAGATTCCAGCCACCCGTACGATCAAGTGTCAGCCATGTCTGGGACAGGTTAGGAAAGAAAGCCCCCAAGAAGTTAATCCCAGTGTAGTTTTAGGTCTTTGGACCGCTGGGGATGGATTTGTGCAGTTGAAATTGATGGTGATTTTTTTTTTGAAAAGGTTCCAGACTTCAACTCAAGTGATTGAGATTAATACTGGTTTTTATGGAAACTCAAAATCTTTTGGGTATTTTGGAAATGATCCAGGTTATCGAACCTTGATCCGAGCGGTCGAGGCTGATGCCGGTTTTTGTTGAAAGCGAGAAGAAGGTCCTCCGAGAAATTAATCCCAGTGTAGTTTAAGGTCTTCGGACCAAGGATATGTACATGCTGAACATACATTTCTTTTTGTAATTTTTTTAAAAAATGTTCCAGGTTATCAAATCCCAATTTGAGCGATCAAAATTAACACTGGGCTTTTATTGGAAATCTCTCGAGATTTTAGTCCCGACGTAGTTTAAGGTCTTTCGGATCAAACTTTGTATAGATAGGGCAACACGTTTTTTTTTTAATTTTTGAAATGATCCAGGTCATCAGATCCTGGCTCGAACGGTTGGGATGATGCCGGTTTTTATTAAAAATCTCTCGGGATGTTGATCCCCGACGTAGTCTAAGGTCTTCGGACCCAGAATTTAGAGCGAGACTGGTAATACATTTTTTTTGTGATTTTGAAAAAAGGTTCCGGTGTCGTTGGATCTTGATTCGGACGACTAAGACCGCTACTGGTTTTTATTGAAAATCTCTCGAGATGTCGATCCCGACGTAGTTAAGGTCCTTCGGACCCAAAACTTTACAAGCGAGGGCTGGAAATGCATAAACATATATATATTTTATTTTTTAGCCAAGATGTCCGGAGTTATCGGATCTTGATTTGAATGATCAAGACTGATGCCGGTTTTATTGAAAGTCTTTCGGGATGTCGATCCTGACGTAGTTTAAGGTCTTCGGACCCAAACTTAAGAGCGAGACTGGTAATATATTTTTTGTGATTTTGAAAAATATTCTGAGTCATCGATTCTGATTTTGATGGTCGAGATCGATGCCCATTTTTTATTAAAAATCCATCGGGATCTTGATCCCGACGTAGTTTAAGGTCTTCGGACCAAAACTTTGTACAGCTAGCAGCAATCAAGGTTGGAGATTCTGGGGATTCTTCTTAGAATGGTTCAGATCATCAGGCCATGATTTTGGATGGTTGAGATCACTGTTGACCAAGTCAATTCTTTTCTTTTCTTGAAAATTTCATGAGCTTTTCCAACATTATCAAGCCAATTTCCTCCCCAATTTCTCACAAGATTAGATTTTGGTGAGATTCCTTACTTTTCTCATCCTTCTCTTCCATCACTTCATTCTTACATGGAGGTACAAGATTCATTTGCAACCACCCTTCCCAAGGAGGAGTTCTTCCAAGGAGAGGGGGTGAGGGGTCGTTTCAACTAGGTGGGAGGAAGGACGGCCCCTGGGTGCCGCCCAAGCCGTCTCTGCCCACTGGTTTTTCCAGTGGGTCGGGTAAAGGGGTGCCCTCCCCTTTTCTATATAACATGGGGCACCCTTAGCTCCTCCAACGTGCAATCTCTCTCTTCTCTTTCTCATACTCTTTCTTCCTTCAAGTTTCTTTCTTTCTTTTGCTGGTCCCTTGCTCTTTTCAAGTGGTGGGCCTTAGTGGAGCTTTGGGACAGCAAGGTGGTCCCCCTTGGTGAGTGGTGAAGGTATGGACCACTCCTTTTTCTCTCTTGTCCTTTTCCTTCTTCATTGTCCCTTCTCATGTTTCCTTTCTTTTCTCCATGTAGATATAACAAGGGAAGCCAAGGTGGGCCCAAGTTTTTTTAGCCTTTTTCTTCATCTCCAATCTCTTCTCAAGGTGGTGCATGGAGAAGGATATTGCAAGCTTTCATTTCATTCTTTCCTTTCTTTTTTCATACTCCCTTCGTATGTATGTAAAGGGTAATTTTGCCATATCATCAAGTGTGCCATGGCAAAATATCCTATCTTTCTTCATGGGAGTTGGGCCACTTTTTCATGTGTATCAAATGGGCTCAAAGTGAAGTCATGGCCCTTGGTGTATTTGATGGGCCCAACACGTTCATTTTGGGCTCCCTCATGCTCTCTTTTCTTTGTCATTCCTTGGAGCTTTCTTTTCTTTTCCATCTTCTTCCAAAGTTTGGCCCCATGGGAATGGTAGGGCCCACCTCAAGTTTTGGGCTCATAGGGCTCACTTTGGGTGGCCCCATCTTTCTTCATATGTGTATGGACAAGGTGATTAGCCCATTCTTCACTTGGATCTCAAGTGGGCTAGATTTCTTAGTTGGGCCCTTATGGTCAAGTGGCCCAAATCTTCCATCATTTCTTGATTATGATGTACATCCTTATGTACGAAGTGTGGTGGGCTCCTTGGAATTTTTCCATATAGGTGGGCTTTTGGGCCCTCTTTGAAACTTATGGGTTTCTTTGAGTCATGTGTGCACCACTATACTTTGTGCATGTGGGATTCTTTTCCTTCATACCTTTTCTTTGGGATGGATGGAGGACTTGAGTTACTTGATCATCTACAAACCCCATGAGTGAGTTGTTTTCAACAATCTCACTAAGCTCAAATGGTTTTCTCATGTTGTGAGAAAGTGGATCTCAAGAGTTTCCTTTAATGCTAACAACCTCAATAGGATGACTCTCATCAAGTGAGCGTGAGTTATTTGTGTGACTGGTTGTACACGAATGCGTGAGTTATACCGAGTACTCAGTAAATTATGGACCACTTCAAATCTTCATTTTCGAGAGGGATGATCAACTCGCAAATATCGATCGAAACTTGAACCGTGTATAGGTATGAAATTTCAGAAAGCACAACAATTGAAATGGGTAGTCCGTATTGGTATCAGATCTATTCCCATATTTCGATCTTTCCATTTTATGTACCCATTTCTTGGGGACTATCCACACAACCATAGCTTCTTGAACTTCTCTTGGGGTGCTTGGTGGGTCATCCACCATCATTCTCAAAGATGAGTGATTTTCCTTTCAATTTGTGGGAAAGAATGATACCCATAAGTTGCCCAATTTTGTCCCATGCTTTAGGGCATTTTGGATTTTGATCTTCAAGTGGGCTATGTATATCATTCTTAGCCATTTTCATGATGATTGGTGACTCATCAAGCATGCCCTCTTGTGCTCAAATGGTCCCCTTTTTTGTAAAGAAATTGGTGCACATAAGTTGCCCAAATTTGTCATTGCTTGGACATTTCCAACTTTAGTTCTTCATGTGGCTATGTGCATCAATTTTTTACCATTGGCTTCTTTGATTCATATGTTTGTGGGTAGACCACCATTTCGTACTCATCACAAGTCGAAACCTTTCATCAAGATGATACACATAGGGTTGCCCATAGTTAGCCCATGAATGGGTCCTCATGTTTCTTCAAATGGGCTATGTGCTCCTTTCAATCATTGAGGTGGGGCATTTGGGTTGCTCTTGGGGGCCCATTTCCTTCCTATTCCCCACTTGTCCATGTACATGTGGAAAAAGATGGGAACATCTTAAATGAGAATCATGGCCTTGGTATAAAAAGTGAACCAATCCTTGGCCACATATGGACTTTGAAGAGGGACTTCTCATGTGAAGTTGGATCTTTATCCCTTGTTGATCTCATGATACTTAAGTGCATTTGTTGTAAAAATGTTGTCCTTGGACGATGAGTTTTCCTTTCCTAAGGCATGGCATGCAACCCTCTTTGAGGTGGGCCTTGCTTTCTTCAATGGGCCCAATATATACCCTAGGTGACACATGGAGTTGGACTTTTAGTTTTTGCATTTGAATGTGAGTCCAAACCCATTGGGTTTTCTAGATGATAATTTGGATCTTAACGGGTAAAGAATAGGACTTACCTTGCCAAGCTTGTAGGATTCAATGGCGGATGGTACAAGAGGACGACGGGTGATCGATGACGATGATCCGGCCTTTATTATCCGCCGAGGGGCCCATATGTGTTCCTTGGCTAAGGAACACCAACCTCTCCCCTCCATTAAGGGTCGAGGTACCAGAGATCATTGGGATGACTGGGTGAAACACCTACAGCCTTTGCTTGAACGAATTTCTGGCTGACACTCCTTTTGCTGGCCTCCTTACCTTGCGCTTCGATAACAACAATGCCAACCGCATGCTGCTTGCGGCTCTTTGTGAGAGGTGGCGGATGAGACCCACACCTTCAACTCCCTTGTGGCGAGTGGGGAATAACTCCTATATATATATGTATATATATATATATATATGTATATATATATATATAATGTATATATATATATATATATAGTATATATATATATATATATGCAAATCGACTTTCCATTCCATGGGACAGTTGTTCCCAGGTCGGCTCTCTTGCTCCATCACTTCCACTGACTGGCTCTATGGCTTGTAGGTGATGTCCCTCTGAGGATGAATTTCAGGGCCATCAAGTAAAATTGCGATGGTTCTACAACACCTTGCTACCATCACCCCTACTACCGACCTAGAGGCCCTCCACAAAGCACAGGGCCCATGATTGCTTACACCTTCTGGTCCTCCTTTCTGTCACGCGAACGAGAGGATCGATCCTAAATTTTTTCGTTTGGTTGAGGATCTTTACCATCCTTACAATTGGAACGGGGCTATCTGACTCATGTTTCCTGGTTTGGACAAGACCTCTCGGAATAGCCGGTCCTTCATAGGTTTCTGGCCTGTGTAGAGGTATTCTTTTTAAGGAAGGGATCTCTGTAAACGGAAGAAAGAAAGAGCTAGCAATACACACAGGAACGGGTCTGAACGAAAATACTAGTAAAACGGGTAGAACGCGACTCCTATGCTCTACTGTAACTCGGCAGCAACATAGCGGTGTACATTACCGTATTCGTTTTAGCAGTCGCTTTGAGAGCTCAGAGACCTCTGTTGACCGCACGACTATATCTGCCTAACTAGCAACTCCTACATTCATAGAACGAAAGGAATAGGGAGCACGACGTGACACTAACTAACACTACTGGAGTAAACGACATCAAACGAGCCTACGGTATGCGGTTGAAAGGAGAAATGATGTGGGGAGTCGTACACCTCCGTATGCTAAGAATTACGGAGGCTAGTACGAAAGACTGCGACTTAGTAAAGTCAACATAAACCCACTCTCCGACGAAGCTGTCTAGTGACCCCACCGAGCTCAGGGAACAAGGCGTGGAGGAAGCCAACGAGTCTAGGGTCGACTACTCTATCGACTACGAGAATACCCGGTCGGGCCCAAAGCAAAGTACTAGGGTCTAGCGCTGATACTGGTCACCATGAACGACATGCCTGTCCCCGGAGACGAAGGAGGTGAGATAAGGACCCCCAGCAGCGTCTATACGACCGCCTAGCCACTGTCGAGGAGACTACCTGGAAGTAACAGTCCTCGTCCTACACTCCTCCCTACTGCTGCTGATACAACCACTGGACGTCGGACGAAAACATGAATCGAAACATACCGGAAGAAACGGAAATGGAAAGACTACATGGTTCTGAAAGACTTACTTATATATTGGAGTTAAACAGAGTTTAAAGAACTACTACGGATATACAAGATTTACTAAACACCTTCTACTCTGAAGAATTGATACCTACTACTGAACTTGCCAAGTCTAACGAGCTAAACCGGGACACCCGGGAGAGGTTTGAAGTCGAAACGAAACCTCGTGTAAAAGAACTACAAAACACTCCGATTCTCCCGAAGAGTACCACACTTACTATTAAACTTGCCGAGTCTAACAAGAAAAATCGGTACACCCGGGTGAACTACTAATCTAGAACCTAAGACCAGGATAAAGAACTACTAGTTCGGAAGCTAGAACGATAAATTACTGAGCACGTTCGAAAAGGTACCAAATCTAGTACTACTAGATCAGAAACTTACCGAGTCTAACGAACACCAGGAGAGAACTAGTCAAAAGGAAAAGAAACTGAACTAGTCTGGGTACAACCGACATTATGAAGCACTAACCTGTCCACCCCATGGAAAGTCTACTAAGACTAGTGGGAATTTGCTTTGGGCCTCACCTAATCTCGGAACCCGCCGGAAGTCCCTCGGTAGACAACTGCACCTGACAGTCGGAGTGGATGGTTGCTGGTACCTCGGTTAGGGCGCCTCTCTCTCCCTCGCGCAAGCATGCCCGCCGGGTGTCGCCCGGCGATTCTGAGCGGAGAACACGCCAGACCCGACCGAGACCAAGCCTGTAAGGGAAGACAGGTGACGAGAACAGGGGTGTAAGAGACATGACCTCTTAACTAAGGTCGGTACTTAGGGGAA